>VTPC01086515.1:0-18662 GCA_011009095.1 Ignelater luminosus | reverse complement strand
AATTCTTAATTACTTGTTTATAGTTTTTGCTAGATTTCTAACCTCGATAAAAAATAAAACTCATATTAATTAATGAAAAACATAAAAATAGAGTAAATTATTATTTCTTGATCATACGCGCTTACATATATAAAATAATTGATTAAAGCAGTTTCAGATTTATCATCATTGTCGACATGATGACCAGTTTACAATCTCCGGTAAGTATTAGTGTTAATAAGTACTTTTCAAAAGACTTAAGCATTGTAATTTTTAGATTATTCTACTGCTAGTAATTTTTACATCATACATCAGTTCACTGCATTTACAACATGATAAACATTACAATTATCAAAAATCACCCCAACAAGGTGACCATCAACGATATTATCCAAATGAAAAACGCGAAGGTTCTAATTCAAGTGAAGAATCGCATCGCATCCATATAGATTATCACATTAATGATCGAGGAGCAACTATCTCAAAAGATACCAAAGATATTACAATCACAAACAAAGGAAGAGTGTTTGTTGAAAATAACGGTAGAAGTATATCCAGTAGTAACGCTAATGGAGAGATATACGAAAATCCTGAAAGAAAACTAATTATAATTAGTCACGGATCTCGACTGGGGGAAAATGACACTTCTAAAACAATTATACAATCATCTGGTGGTAATCATGGAGGAAATACTAGGTCGGTGATATTCTCCGCTTCAAATTACAACGGTTAGAGTTATTAAAATTTGAACATTTTGTATTATACTTAACACATTTAATACAAACTGTCTGTACTAAAATACAAGGAAAATAATTAAAATCAATTTTACAGTCACTGAACTTTTATTATTAGTTGTAGTTTGTATATTACGACATTTTTCAACAGTTTATTTTATATTTTATCTTTTCTGAATTACAATTGTTTATGAATGCATTTTATTCTATTTTATTTTAAATACGAGATATTTAAAAAAACTCAAGATACACCTAAAAACCATTTCAAGAAGTGAATTCTTAATTTGGGATTTCTGAATTCTTTATAATACTTTAAAAGTTGCTGCAGAGTTTAATCAATGACAGTTATTATTTAACTAATGTTAAAACGTTAAGGCACAACTTAACATATTATAAAGAACCAGGAAGTCGGACTGATTTTCAAAATGCAAGGTCATACTTTTCAAAAGAAGCCGGCTGCTCGGTTGGACTGTTGATCCCTAGTGTCCGGAAGCCTAAATTTTAAATTATGATTAGTCCTGCTTGGTGTAGTCCTTCGGTTGGACATACCTGAAAAAGGAATGCCTCTTAATACACGTGCTAGAATTCAAGTAAAAAAAGATTCAAATCGAAAATATGAATTCTAATTGTGCTTTCCGTTTTTCTTAAATTTAAGAGTAGGACAAAACATAATCCTATTAATGCAAAAGATAAAAAGGTTCTTATGAAACACATCTTTACATGATAAATCTTTTAGCTCAATTCTAGACTCGCACACTTGATAGATAGAATACTATTACGTATGCCAATACTCGAAGAAAATTCTGAGGAGGTGCGAGCTTATAAAAATTAAGCTTGTGCTGTAACGTAGTCTTAAAGACCCGCTTATGGCCTGCCCAACCAACTACCCTAATAATAAAAAAATAGAATTAAAAAATAATGAGAATCTGCATAGCAGCACCCGCAACAAGCGTCAAATCCCAATCACGCAATACCACTCGGTTAATAACCCTTGCAACAGCAAGTAAACATCGTAACTGACAAAACCAGTTGCATCACCTAAACAAGGACTCACATTCCTAACACACTCCATTAGGGAATCAGAATTTGGAATTAACATATTCCTAAACACTCCTAGATGGAATCAAAACGCAGAACACCTAGTTCTGTCTAATGCTAAACAATATCCACTCATGTCAAGTGACATGAAAGCTCTAGCTCATGCCTCACAACAGCACGAACTAATTACTAAAACATGCTTCACACAAGCACGCTCTCGGCCTGCACCAACATCCAAGTGGGTACCCACATACATACTCAAAACGCGAAACTATCACGCGAATCACCATAACCAATCTCAATCATAACACAAAGGAAGCAAATCTCCCTAACCACTAAACAGGAAATCAGAAAACCCTTTTCTGACATACCAAAAATTATAATTATATCTCTAAACGACACGACGCTTATCAAAAAGCATCTTAAAAATCAAACTCACTAACTCGGTCAAATAAACCGCAGAGCAATAAAACGACTAGATCACAGCCGAATCAAATATTCAGCTCGACGCTAAAACTCATAAAAAAATCAAAATAACTAAACAAAATATAACCAAAACAACAGGCCGGAAGTCACCAACTTCCTAAGAAGAAGAGCTTCGAGACGTCACCCAAAGGACGGTGTCGTCTGCGAATTGCGAGAGGCGGACCTCCGGCTCTTCGGGGCGAGGGATGTCGTGGCTGTAGAAGATGAATAGAAGAGGAGAAAGAATGGACCCCTGAGGGACGCCGGCTCGCGGCGTGTACACCCTGGACTTAGCCTGGTGCACTCGCACGCGGTGTTGGCGGGCGGACAGGAAACTGCTGATTAACCTGACGAAGCAGGCGGGGATTTCGGCGGCTCGGAGCTTAAAGAGAAGCCCCTCGTGCCAGACCTTGTCAAAGGTCTTCTCGATGTCGAGGAATGTGGCCGTTACGCACCGTCTCGAGTTGAAGGCCACCGAGACGTCGGTGTGTAGGCGGAGAATGGGGTCCGTTGTGGATCTGCCAGGACGGAATCCTGTTTGATGATCTGGGAGGAGGTCGTTGGCGTCCAGGTGTTCTCAGAGTCTATTTGTCAATATTCTCTCGAACACTCTGAAAAGAGCGATAAAAGCAAAACACGATCGCGGAGACGACTAGCACTAGGTGTGTTCGCGACGATAACCGGCCGGAACTGACCAGCTTCCCAAGATACACCCAAGACGAACCGAAAATAATTTAAACGAACAAGATGGAGGGGTTCAGATGAAGTGGCCGCTCCGTCGCCCAACCAACCTCCCAATTGCAATCTGAAATAAGTTAAACGAACAAAGATGAAAGTGTTCGGGTGAAGTGGCCTCTCAGTCGCCCAACCAACCTCCCAATAACGCTGACGTCTCCTGAGAACTCGTTCTCTCAAAGGAGCTGCAGGCTCTCCCAAAAAGATTTGCTGGCCTCCCTAAAGATTTGCTGTCCTCAATACGTTTAAAGCTTCTTAACGAAGTATGCTAAAGAAAGTAATCCCAGATTTCAAGGGTGGCCTCCACAAAGTATCACTAAACCCCTCTCAAAGTGGAAACAACAAAAATTTAAACGGTTAGAAACCACAAACCGAACAGTTGATCAGCACACCTGTTCGTCACAAAGCGATTTCTTAAACTAACCCCCGTCGAAATTCGGAAAGTGATACTGCAGGCAAAATTAAATATCACTGAGAACTATAAAAACTCTAATGAGGCAAACAAAAAATTGGTTTTAACCTAATAAGTGAATAGGGAATTTGGACAAAAGGCAGATGTCTAAAAATTTCAAAAAAAGTCGCATGCAAATGGCTAGAAATGAACCAAAACTGATGCTACCTATTCTGAATCTAATAGCCAATCAATAGCGATAATAGATAACCTCTGTTAATTAACTGATATCAAATAAATATCAAACAGAACAATAAACGAGTGAAATCATATAAAACAAGCAGAAATTAATTCTACAAAAGCAAAAGAAGTTTGCTTAAACTACATCTGGCAACTAGAGATAACTATAAATCACAAAATAAGATCAATCCTGACCATCCCAGAGTAATTACAACAAAATAATTCTTAAGATTTTCAATACAAAGAAAATTCCCATGTGCAACATAAATTTAATACAAGCAAAATTATTAAAAATTTCATTTCGATGATATATAAGGTGGTCTAAAAGTATATATTTTCGTACGAATTCTTATAGGAACGGTGAAATAGATTAAAGATATTAAACCGCCACCAGTAAAGATAACCAAAATTAGTGAAGGCAAAGACCCATGTTAGGTTCATAAAAAAATGAACGTAATAGTGCTAGTGTTCTAGAACTAGAAGCTGATGTTGAAGAAAAGATGAACGATGAAGTTCCAGTTCAACAAGTTTCCCTTGTTGTGCAAACACATTTTTCTAAATAAATTCCTGTATATAAGTGGAATCTACAGCTTTCAGGACTTAGGAGGTATAGGTATCAATTGCTTTTTATAAAGGGTAAACGAGCTTCCACTGCTCGTATCGTCAATAAAAATAAGCTTTTCGATTCCCTAATACTTAGATCTTTTTTCAGGAAAAGCGCTCATTTGGTTGAAGTCAATTAAATCTTCTTTAGATGATTGGGACTCCTTAGTTTCCGCATTGAGGCGTAACTTCTTATGAAGATCAACTGTGAAACGAGATAAAGAATTGTAGACAGGGTGTTAATCAACCCGTTACTATCTTTTTATAGGCGTTTTGATAAGGAAATTGCGAAATATACTTTATTTAGTTGGCACAACTTGTTCCCGAAGTTTGTCGAACAATTAGCATTGATCGATATTCAGAGTCTAAACGAATGAACTAAGTTATGTCGGAAGTTAGAGGAAGTTGCTTTAAAACAACAGGGTAGCAAGTACTCAACTAATTTACTTGAACCAGACCAGGCCTATTTATAGGAAAATTTACCAATTTTTCGCCAGAATCCTGTTAGTTCTTATGCGCCTAATCATAATCAGTGTTTGAAAACCCTCGATTCTGAATCAGCTTATCTCGAAGAGTCTAATAAATGCATCTCGACATAGTTCCAAAGACTATAATGATACTTTTCGAGTGTTTAGCAATTCTAAGATTAAGACTGCTTTTCTAAGAGATAAGAGTACTAACTCAAATAGTACTTCGAATAGAAAAAATAACAAGTTCTGCTAAGGGTAAGGTAAATATTTGTTGGAATTGTAGGCAACCCAATCATATCTTTTAGAATTGTACTCTGAAACGTAATAAATTCTGTTTCAAATGTAGAAAGGCAAATGTTATCGTTTCTTCTTGCATTAAATGTTCCGATGCTGGTAACTTTCAGGAAAACGGACAAAGGAAATACTTCCTTACGGCCTCATGATTACCGACCTTTTATATGTGTTAATCTTTTCGATAAGGAAATTGTAGCTCTCCTGGATTCCGAAACAAATTCTCCAATAGTCGGCAAGGATGGTTTATATATTTAAGAGATATTTAAATTAAAAATCAATAATTTCAATCTAAATTGTCAAGGGTACCTCTTTATTGTCATGGTATTAGAAGGGGATAAAAAATGAAATAAAAAAGTAAGCCAAGAGGATAAAAGTAAAATTTAATTGAGAAACAGAAGATAGGTAGTGTAAAAAAAAGTTTGTTGTTTTTAATAAAAATAATGTAATGACAAATGAAAATAAATTATTATTGTCTGAAAATAGAGATTTTTTATATAAAATTAAAAACTACACGAACCCAAAATAAAGCCCTGTGATAAAAAGCTCTCTATACTGTTATATAATATTGGTAGTACTTGTAAAATAATCTCTGCTTTGGTTGTGCCTTCTCTTAAACATTCTATCACCTTGGGAAGTCACTTCTGTAGGAAATCTTTAGTATTTTTTTTATTTTAAAAACAACTCATTGAAGATCGCTAGTCCGGAATACGAGGGCGGTTCAGTAAGTACCCGTGTTTGACGACAGAAGGCGTTCCTGAGGGAAGTTGGTGTTATCATCGTGTGCTGTCATCTATCAAACGACGGTATAACAAATTGCAGACTGATTGATAGGTTAGTTTGGATTTGACAGCCATTTGAGTAAGACGTGTTTCGTGATTTTAGCTAAGATGGAAAAAGAGCAGTATCGTTCGGTAATTCGCTTTCTGTTTTTGGATGGGAAAAAATGCGAGGAGATAAAAGCAAAGTTGGATGCTGTTTATGGGGACACTTCGCCATCTATGACCACAGTTAGATATTGGTTCAACGAATTTAAACGTGGGCGAACATCCGTTTTTGATGAGGAGCGACCAGGACGCCCGGCAGACGTGGTTACCGAGGAAATCATTCAAAAAGTCCACGACTTGATTCTCGCTGATCGACGAACGAAAGTGCGTGAAGTAGCAGAGGCCGTAGGTGTGTCGACCGGAACGGCAATTAATATTTTACATGATAAGTTGGCGATGAAAAAAGTGTCGGCGCGATGGGTGCCGCGATTGCTAACGGTCCACAACAAGCGGATGCGGCTGTTAACTTCGAAGCAGTGTTTGGAGCAATTTAAGCGAAATCCGAAGGAGTTTTTGCGTCGAGTTGTCACCATTGATGAAACCTGGATTCATCATTACACACCAGAAACTAAGCAACAATCAAAACAATGGATTTCTCCCGGTGAATCTGCTCCAAAGAAGGCGAAGATGGTTCCATCGGCCGGAAAGATCATGGCGACGATTTTCTGGGATCCGAACGGCGTCATCCTCATGGATTTTTTAGAAAAAGGAAGAACGATCACTGGGCAATACTACAGTGAGTTATTCGACAAAAAACTGAAGAAGACACGGCCGCATTTGGCGAAAAAGAAGGTACTGTTTCACCACGATAACGCACCAGCACATTCATCCGGAGTTGTCGCCGCCAAACTGCATGAATTGCGTTATGAATTGCTGCCGCACCCCCCATATTCACCCGATCTGGCTCCCTGCGACTTTTTCTTGTTTCCTAACATGAAGAAATGGCTCGCGGGAAAAAAATTTAGCTCAAACGAGGAAGTCATCGCCGAGATAGAGGCGTATTTTGGAGAGTTCGACAAATCCTATTTTTTGGAGGGGTTAAAAAAATGGCAGGAACGTTGGGAGAAGTAAATATTTCTAAAAGGAGACTATGTTGAAAAATAAAAAAAAAATTTTTGAAAAAAATTGTGTCTTCATTTCTAACACGGGTACTTATTGAACCGCCCTCGTATATGAAGATTTTGTAGATTAAGTAAAACTGATAGTTCTATACTTGAAAACGAGTTAGGTGTACAAAATAAAAATGTGTTATCTGCAGTTCAGAGGTTGGGGTTGAACAATGTCATCAAAAAATTTGAGAAGTTGGGTAGAGATAACAAACTACCCCGAACAAATAAATTAGTTTGTAATATCGATACGTGCAATAAAACAGTGACAATATCTAATATCGTCATACATGTTGGATATTTTAAACAAGGAACTTGACAAAATGTTGTCTTTAAATATCAGCGAACCATCTAACCGAATTTGGCCATCGCCGGTGCTCCTTGTAAAAAAGAAAAAAGGTACTTATAGGTTTTGCTTGAACAAAAAGAGATTCGTACCACTTGCCAAGAGTAGATAGAATTCTTAATATGTTGCATGATGCTTAATTCCTTTATTCAATTGATTTTAAAAATACCTTTTTGGCAATCCAATAAACGAGGGCGTTTGCAGTAGCTGGTTCATTTTTTATGTCCTTTTTCTTGGTTTAACCAATGCGGCCCAAGCCCAACAAAGGCTCATTGGCGCTATATATGGTCCTGAGTTTGAGCCATACGTTTTCTGTTATTTGGACGACTTGTGATTTAATAAGAATGAGTACATACTAAAAAGCAGAACTAGGAATAAGAATATTATTGGTTTCACGTATTGACGATTAAACAGTCTGCGTCGTCTAGAACTTGCAGGATGGTCATCGAGTTTTCTTTCATTTTTTCCGCTAGTAAACACACTATCTGTTCTTCTAATAGTAAAATAACCCTTTTCCACTAAGAGAGCATATTCCACCTCGGTCATTTCACTTTGTAAACTGTACATATCCTGCAGGTAAAGATGGCAGGATTTCGCATATGCTAAATGGCCACTCGCATGGAAAAAGAGAAGCTTTTGCTGGACGCAGTTTAGACGCAGCTTCTAATTACCTGACCTCTCGGCCTTCATAAATTGTCTTAGTATACCTATCATATAAAAGTACTGAGCCCAGAGCTGGCTTGTGGGTCCATTTGAAATCAAAGATTCAAAAAACAATCGAAACTTTTTCAAGAGACCTACAAGAACTATATTTCTTTCAATTAAGTTCAACTCGAGAGGGTTACCAGCAAAATCGTATAGCATTTCCGCTGCTACTATTTTCTCTGCGTCAGATAATTATAAAAATCCAGCATAATATACCCTAAAGCTGTCTGGGTCATGAAATGGGCTCTAATAGCTCTGGCATAATAATGCCCTGACAGCATCTGATCAACGAATATGGACGGTTAGCACAAGCTCTAGACTTCTTTGAGACCACTTCCATTCATTATATGTCCAATTGCACTCATGAATGACATTAGCATGTGAAAGCCACCAAGTCTTACAGTGATGTTCGATAAGTCAGGAGATAACGCAACGATTTCACGAGCTTTAGCATATAAGGGCTGATCAAAAGTTACAAAACATCGTTTAAGCTTTAATTCAAAATTTTTTTATTAGCAAAATGTAACACCGAATTAATTGCATTATAACTGCTTGCCGGCAAAAATCAAACGGCATTTAAGCCTTAAAAACGCGACTTACTCCTAACAAGAAGTACGCAAGACTGCACTGTGGGCTAAAACCTTTTGTTTGCCACCCCTATTTATTCAATCAGATGATATAGAGAAATTGGCTTTTAAGGACGGAATAAGAATGTTTTTAGTCAAAATGATGGAATGTTAAATTAAGAAACAGGCTATTTTTGTTATTTTTTTACTTAAATATACTGCTTCTGTAAAAGAAAGTTTCAAATAATTTAGGTGTATTTTATACTAACTGCTACTCGTATACTTATGTCTTGAATCAACAACACTATCATATTTATGCGGTAAAAAACTTCTTTTCGCATTTAAAAAATATAAGTTTTTTCTTCGCTATTTATTTTCAAATTACCGGTTGGTGGTATGTAAAAACTGAAGACATGGGTTTGTAGGAGATTTTATGCCCTTTCATTTCTTCCTTTGACTTTTTATCTATGACTAATATTTACGGAGATATAAACGAGAAACTGCGCTCGGACCCCTTTCCGCCACCATTTTTTTCAAGATGGCGGACAACACACACCTCGGATTTATCAGGACTTGTAGTATGTTGTATAACATGACTAAACAAACATATTTGCGAAGAAAAAAATTCTGTTCTAATTTTGTTGACTTTTGGTCAAAAAAAATGACTATAATGACTGTACTACAAGGCTAAAAGACGTCTAGAAGAAGCTAATTTAACAAAAAGATTCTGAATAAATGTGAATTTCGTAGGTTATATTATAGATGGCACTGCCAGTCTTCGTATAAAATTATATAACCATTTACCCGACAACATAAAAGACTTAAATACCAATAGATTCAGAAATACTCTACGAGAATATTAAATCAAACGCCCTTTAAACTCTTATAATGATATATAAAGAAAAAACATCCAAAAGATGCATATTGTCTTCCCAGAAATAAAAATTGGTGCAAACATTGACTAACATACCTCCAGACGATCGTTTCGTCCTTGTTTGGACTCATCAGTAGAGGATAATGATAGTCAATGCTTGCACGCTTTATACTGGTTATATACTAAACAAATATAACATTAACAGCATGAAAATATTAAGGCGCCATCTAATAGCAACGCCTAAAATATAACTGCTGGCCCGACACGTCGATTCAATTAATAAAAATATTTCCAAACAGGAAACAAGTTGAGCTCAACTCTTATGATGAATTTCTTTAGCTAAATTGGTCTGTAGAAGAAAATACTTAGTTTGTATAACACCAGATTGTAACTAATAGGTTACTTTAAGCTTAGTTACTACGGATACATCATGATCTCACCAGGATAATACAAAACGAAAACTTCATCCCATACCGTATCTATTGTCAATACCTAATTACTTTGAAATTGACCTAGGAAGGGAATAAAAAACAACAAAATTCGGGTAAGAAATACCGAGAGGAGAAGCTTCCCCACTGATTTCAAAAAGGATAGACTAGTCCTAGTGAAAACTCATGCTCCGAGTAACGCTGACAATGGGACAGCAGTCAAGTCCTTTTCCAAAAGAATGGCCCTTACCATATATCATCAAAAGACGTCCTCTGTATCTTATCAGGTTACTTCTCTTAACGACTCCATTGGATGCATATCACGTCTTGGACCTCACAAAGTAAAACTGAACTAAAATAAACAGTGCAATCTCCCCAAAGCTAAAATTTTTTGGTTCTGTGAGAATAAGCTTTTACAGTGTTTATTTTACCAAATTAATTTGTTTATGGTATTAATAAATATTTACACCAAGAAATAAATGACTACATAGCGAGTTTTAACCAAATAATTCAAATTCTACTGCTAATAAAGCAAATTATACTCGTTTGCCATTATCATGATTAAGAAACTGCCATAAAAGAACACTCTTATGTGAAAAAGAGAGAAAAATCACTTTCAAATGAAAATTTCTCTGTAATCAGAATGGCCTTCTACCGTCTATACAGACAGATATATCATACTTTTCAATAAACGAGAAGTCTTAAAATGATTAGTTATAGCAAAAAGCCGTAAAAGGATTAATAGATAAATCAAAATCAACCTGACAGTTTCATAAATCACTCCAATGCATTTACATAGAATTAGTATTCATTAACAACACAAAAGAGTGCTTCAAAGCTTTTAAAATTTAAAAATGTGTGACGTCATTATGAATATGAGACCATTAATTTATTTGGGAAAATTCTTAAGTGTAGAGTTTTGTAAATGGGATTCAAAAGGAAAATTATATCAAGTTGATTATAGTCTCTTCAATAGAATTTTAATAATTTCAAAGATTATCTTTGCTACAATAGCTTTATATTTTATATTACCAAAAAATTTCAAAATCTTATTAAATATAACCGAGGTGGCGTTTGGAACCAAACTGATCTCTATTGAATGGGCATTGTTTCGATATTGGATAAACGGATATACATCGCAAAATACGCAAATTTTAGCTTGCAAGTTACTTAAAAATATTGATATGACATTAAGATATTTTAATGTAAATTTATCCAAACGATTTGTTCATAGATTACCAACAATTTCGTTTTTCCTGATTGTGTTCCAGTTAATATTTACATTATCATCTGTTCTATTATGCTGCAACGATTTCGAAAATTATGTAACCGTGTTGTTTGCATATTTAATACCGAGCATTACATCTTTCTATAAGACTGTGACTTATACGACCTTAATAGCGACACTGAGGGATCGATACAATATCTTGAACGAAGTGCTAGAAAATTATAGTTATAATAAAAGAAAATGTTTTATTTGCTCACATCACTATTTTAATAACTTAATGGAGAATAAAAATATCACAAAGAGAAAAAATAAAATAGTTGAAAACCCTAGACTTAATTCTATGTGTCCCTTACATTTATTAAGGTAAGTGGAAATTATATCTTCTTGAGTTTCTAATGAAAATGATCTTTTGTATTAAGATGCATTCGAATAATTCACGATCATATTGGAGATACCTGCTATAAGTTTGCTAAATATTGGGATAAAATGCAGACAGCAAATTTAGCATACTGTTTTATGGAGTTATTCTACCAGTGCTTATTTTGGTATGAAATTCTGCACAAAAGACAAAACATTATTTGGCCAAAAGCCATACTTAGTTTCATTACTATAGCCTATTCTTTATTTACCACGTTTATATATTTACAAAGTAGGGTATCCACTCAAATTGAGGTATAGAATTTATACATTCAGTTCATTGAACTGCATGTTTATTAACATAAATGGAGAATGTTTTGCAGGCAATTAAAACAGGGAAAATCTTGCACGAATTTTATATAAAATCTGTCAATAGCAAGAAAGTTATTGAAGAAGAAGTGAAGTCATTTTCTTTTCAACTACTTCACAGACAGTCACCATTTTGTATTTATGGGAACTTATACGAAGCATCACATCCACTTGTGGTGGTAAGTATTTAAGTTACACAAAAATCCTGGAGTCTCAACAAATATTCAATCTTATTTAACAATAAAAACAATTGTAATACAAAACTGACAGACTCAAATTTTGTTTAGTTACACCTAGTGAAGATTATAGTTAGACTTTTAAACTCAAAGTTTGTGTCTTACTCATCGCCGGTTAGTTGACAGTAAGTTCTTCATTATCTTTTAAGTTAAAATTAATAAGTGGCCCACGCTCTTTAATACATCGTAATACTTTTTAGCATGTATCCTGATAAACCTGGAAATAATTTACTAAATTGCTTTTGATTCGGGACACTTACTAAAGTTTATTTAAACCAAACCGCCCTTCTCAGGGCGAACGCCTGAGGATGAACCTTAAGCAAGCTCACGTTAGAGGAAAACCACCTAACATTCTTTTGCAAATACCGGGGAAAAGAAGATAATCCCGAAAGGTTTACGCCTGAAAACTCCGATACATAGCCGACGATCAGCCAAAATTGCAAAAAGAGCCAGCGAAGCATTGCTACAAGAAAGGATAAATCAGCATCGTTTCTCGAAACAGAAATGCATCCAGAAATGCGAGAAATAGGATAATGGAAAGAAACTACACACGTATAGACTTAGCTACACCAAGAATCTACTACAAAATCCAAAAAAAAGTACAGAGGTTCAAAAACGAAAACTGGCAAGACTAGTGGAAGAGAGCAACAGAAACATGAGTCAAGGCTCACAGAAAAAACACGGTCATAAATATATATAGCAAGGAACTGAACGATATCGAGAAATCAGTTCTAGACAGTGGCCTAAATTACGCGATAACACCAAGGTATATTCCGAAAATAGATCTGGTAACTGCAATTGAGGAACAGCCTCCAAATAAAACCCAGAAAAAGCAAAAGAGGACATATACAGAATGAGAGCTGTACTGGACAAGGAAAGGAAGGTGAAGCAAAACCTCACAAAAGAAGAGATGAAAACCATCAACTCACTAAAGAAAGACAGATCGATTAAGATCCTTCCTGCTGACAAGGTCAACGCAACTGTGGTTATGGATACGGAAACTTACGATAGTAAGATCCAAAGCTGCTAAACGCAAGCGAGTATAAATTACTCCCCAAACCACCTCACCTGTACGGCCTGCCAAAGATACATAAGGAGAACATACCGATTGCGAGCTTGAGAAACTTTCCTTGTCATGAACTGACCAGATTTCTCTTAAACATAATAACTCCACTGGTGGGAACAACCCCGCCAGCAGTCAGAAATACTGAATTCTTTGTCAAAACAATTAGAAACGTAAGATTAACTGATTAGACACTAATGACGTCTTGGTTAGCTTCGATATAGCCAGCCCATTCGCAAACATCCCAACAGATGAGGCTCTGAATATCATTAGAAGAAGGCTGGAAAACCACCGCACCCTGGAAGTACGAACAAACTTAAGTGTAGACGCAATAATGTATGTATCAACACGACAAAGTTTCAATTAGGCAGCAAATTCTACCAGCAGGAGTTTGGAATGGCAATGGGTTCACCACTCTCCCCAATTATGAGCAACATCTTCGTGGAGGAGTTTGAGCAGAAGGTGATATTTCAGTCTCAAGAGAAACCGAAATTATAGATAAAGCATGTCGATGACACCTTTATGATATGGCCGCATGGGACTGAAGAACTTGACAACGTTCTACACTCCCTTAATAATCACGGTCCTTTGATCAAATTCACAATGGAAGTAGAGTCTAAACAACAACTACCGTTCCTGAACGTCTTGATCCAAAGGGATGGGGACAAGTTCACAACGAACGTATGCAGGAAGACTACCCACACGGGTAGATATCTGCGCTACGACTCCAACATCACAAGTGTGAAAAAAAAGGATAGCTCAAACCATTAGACAAAATAGATACCCTGATATTATAGCAGCTAACCTAACGTCCGAGAACAACCAAAACAGAGGACAGAACAAGCAGAGATGATACACCTGAAAGACAAGGCGTAGCGTCTTCGTTCAACTCCGAAAAATCGGAAACAAGTACAACATACGCACGGCGTTTAAATTCTCGCTGAAGCTTGGGGAAATGATCGCCAAAACCAAACCCAGCAACGATGGCCAGAAGACGAAGAACTGTCTATAACGTTCCATGCGAGTGTGGCAGGGCGTATATAGAACACACACAAAACTAATATCAAGAAGAGGGAAATCGATAAATAGAGAATAGCGGAACACGTATGGGATGAAGGCCATCGCATCCAATGAGATAATGCATAAATAGTGACTAAAGAAAGGAACAGAACTCGTAAAAACCTGAAAGAGACCATATAATACAAAGTGTTAGCCGAAGAACTGATAAGCCAGGCTAGCTTAGAAATAAAACCCATATAGATGCTAATACTGCGCGAAGAACTAACTAATGACGCACTTCCCTATTGCGCAACATGCACAGTAGTTTACTGTGCATTTAGCTACAAAAATGCAACTGATATAGAACTTATAAAACAATATAAATAGCTCAGTGGTTCAAGCATTCATTAAAAAATCTTGGGTTATGTAGTTACCAAAAAAAAAGTTCGTCGCATTATAGATACGGCCAGTTGATGCCGAAAATTAATTCATAGTTTACATTATTTTATTTACAATAGATGATGCCTAAATAGTTCTCAAGTGTTAAAAGCCTTTAGAAATTTTGATAAAGCGCTTCGTTTAATTTTGAATCATTGAGTTGTTCATTATTGTTGCTCTAGCCGGTTTTTGAAGTGTCAAATTAACAATATCATTTTAATTTGAAAGAAAAAGACGATATAAGTGTATAATGATTATTATAAAATACTGCCAGACTCTCAACCAGTAAAGTATGAAGTCTCAACCGAAACCAGGACAGGCTGAAAACTCCAAAAATGGAAAATGAATTCAGTCATGCTAATTGCGAAGCAATAAATTATGGAAAAGGGTGGCAACTACAATAAACGAAGAAATAGGTAATTTGAACAATGCTGGAGCAGCATGCAACGACAAATACAGAAATTTGTTACACACTACAGAACGAATAACAGTAAATCAGTGAGAATAGGAGAGTCGAACATTACATGGCAATTTTCTGAAGAAATGGACAAAGTTCTTGGAACCCAAGATTCCAGTCAGCCTGAGAAAGAAAACTTCGGAAGCACACTCTTAGAAGCACCTGAAAAAACAAGCGACAGTGTAGCAAGTTTATCAGACCAACATCGTTCAGTTGGACAGTGAAGATATTTTCTTTAATGTCCTTTGGAGGTGTCTTAGAAATCTCCCCCCCTCTCTCTCTCTCTCTCTCGGGGGCCAGATTTCTGTGATTCGAAAACCACACTCTAGATTTTCCTCGTCTGAACCCTTCATCTCCTCAAAAAGGTTTTTAAGAAGCTTTGAAATCACATCTTTTTAAAGTCCAGCTTTTTGGGAAGACACCTTGAAGTCCGTTAAAATCAATTGCTATTCTTTTTCAGAGGACCGAAATACATCATGTCCAAAGCGTTGAGCTAAATGCGTACAGCTAAACGCGTATTGTTGGGGAAAAAGCAAACCAAACGTATGTCATAGTCTGACGCCAAGCAAATAACATTTTCTGCAAAGTGACTAGCTAGATTATCTCCAACCCAAAGTTAGTTTTTCATCTAAGCCAAAAAAAGGTACCTTTAAACCAGTAAAACATACAGAATCAAACCAATCGTGAATGGTACGATTGTAGCGACACTTGTCAAGTCTACCTTCGGTTCAAATAGATCACATATCCTCCAATTTTTACACAACATATATAGGAAGACACTCCCTAATACCATTACCGCAAAATATAAGTGGAATGTTTGATTTTGAGTGTGGCATTAGCCGCTCTGGATATTTTAGTCCACGTTTGAAAAAACATTTTATAGAGTCCAGACTTGTTGCTGAAATTTGCCTGATTGAAATTACATAATATTTTCTGATGGTCTCGTAGGTGCTATTTTCTAGATTGTCAAAAAATTTTGTCAAGACTTATTTGTTTACAACAGCTCTGTTAAAATTGATATTTACTGCTTTTCTTAAACACAGTAAATCCTGATACCTGTGATAAAACCTATTTACCCAATCAATGCCAGGTTTACTGTCTTGAAATCTGATTTTTCTTCCCTGTTTATTCAAATTATTTTTATGATGTGTCTCAAATTTTGGTTTGTGACTGGGAAACCCCAATTTGGACAAGGCCATTTTCTTCTTCGGCATTTAGCTTTGTTTGTCGTCCAACGGGCTTATAATGCTTTCCCCCTGTCTTGTTACTTAAAGTCCCTTTTGAAATTCTGTATAGCTCGGATGATCGACTTAAGGGCACTTTTTCCTTGCGAATTTGTTGCAGTGCCTCACTTAATTGATCACTAGTATTAGTTTTTATAAGTTCTGGAATCCAGTTTTTTCACTAAATGTTAAACTAACACTCACAAAGTCTTCAACAAATTGCAGAGCAAGAACATGCAGCAGACAAGTAACAGCTAGTTCTTTAAAGTAACCTCGCGGTGATATAAAAAAGTGCATTTGTTTAAACAACTGCATTTATTAAAGTAAATTATTATTAATTATCTCAATAGTTTGTATATTGTGAAGCAATGTGGAAGGAGATAATGGAAGTGAAGAGGGAAAAGAGGGGGAAAGCCTAAAGGTTGCAAATCCCAACAGTTCCTCAATTGAGTTACTTGAGTTAAAGAGTTGTTTTAATTTGAGTTCTTGTTAACATATTCTTGTTGTTTAGCAGTAAATTTCTCAAAGGCCGATTTATAAATTGGAAAGACGATCGATCTAGAATTCACTCACAATGAAAAGAATAGCGCTACGTTGCTAAACAATATCAAGATAACGTTTCATTTCCATAGAGGTTTTCGCACCACGAACTCGAGATGGTTAAGAGATTAATGCGAATGTTTAAGTGTTTCTGGTGGACATGGGGTTTCATCGAGATTTCTTTGTAAGAGGGGATGTCTGAAGAGAATCTCTCTGATTTTCAATTATCGGATCTGGGACCTTAATCACGTAAATTTGCTCCAAAGACTTTTGGATCTAGTGTTGGGGCAAGAGAAATGTTCCCATAAAGCGGTGAGATAGAAAGTTATTTCCTAGCGACCTTTTATTATCAAAAACCAGTGCTCGAATAAATTTTGTATTTTCACAGTTTGAGAAACACTACCTACAGTCTTACAATCAGAAAGAACGTTTAATTATCTTAATTTAATTAAATTACTAGGATAGTAGCTTGGCAACTGCTGGATTTTATAGGAAAATGATTGTCGATTCTCTTTAGACATAAGGGATATCAGGGTTATATGATTGAATTCGGAAGTGTAGGAACGCCCAGGAAGCTTGCACTTATTACGTGATTCTGATACAGTCATAGTTTCAGTTAAAATAATTCTTAGTACCCTAACTGATCAATATTGAAGTTTTACATATAAAGTACGTATGCATATATAAAATTTAATCGCTTCTATTGATTTATAGCTTATACTCAATAAGTTAAAGTACTAATTTCAATTAATTGTTTCAGGAATTAAATATTCTGATTACCATTCTAGTATTTTCCATACAATTCAATCTACCAAACACTAAAATGTATTAGTACCTGCTACTAATAAATTTTTCATTTGATTTATGATGTGTTATCTGTTTCTCCTATCCCCTGTCGAGTTAAAAGTCGAATGCATTATAGTGTACCTAAAAATTGTGCATCGTTTATACCACATGAACGCTACAAGAGTATAATAAAATGGCTTTAGAAGATATTTATAAATTATTCAAGCCCATGTACATTTTATCTAAATTCTTCTATATGGCTCCATTTACATTAACAGAGACAAAGCAAAACAATATCTTGTACAACATATTACAGTGCCTTTCACTGTTGCTAGTAACATTTTTTGTGGCTGCATCAATGAATGAACAAATGAATTTGCATATTTTGCCACATACCCCTATAACATTGTACGCAAATATTGCAGTGCTTTCTGTGATTCCAGTATTAATAGGCATTGGGTTTGTAACATCAAACTTTTATGGGGAAATTCTAACATTAGTACTAAAATCACTAAAGGCCTTCGAGCTAGAATCTCTAAATGTTAACGCCAAAATATTTCACGGAAATATTAGAAAGGTTAACACAATTTTATTGTTTTCATTTTTGGCAATTTTGTTTATTGTAACCTTTTTTGTACTTTTACTAAAATGGATTTACGATTTATTCTTCTGGTATGCAGCACTTGGATTCTTTTCTTTTTCTTTAAGAGGTGTAACATCTATGCAATATTTAACAATCTTAAATCTTTTA
The DNA here is from genome assembly GCA_011009095.1 of Ignelater luminosus. Classification (NCBI taxonomy): domain Eukaryota; kingdom Metazoa; phylum Arthropoda; class Insecta; order Coleoptera; family Elateridae; genus Ignelater; species Ignelater luminosus. The sequence continues at coordinate 417 of VTPC01086515.1, read as the reverse complement.
TATTGGAGATTCAAAACAGTAAATGATTGCTTAAAAAATCTCCATATTAATATAAACTTACACGCAAGAAGAAGATATAAAAATATAAATGACAAGCTTGCAGATAACATTAAAAATTACAGAATTCTACACGAAGATCTTTGTCATATTTCAAGAAAACTTGATGAAATTTTTGGTATACAAGTATATCATGGTTTTGCAATCTTTGTTAGCTTTGCAGAAGTTTTAGATCTTTCACACACTTTTGTCTTGGTTTTACGTAGAGACTTCTTCACTAGACCATTTTGGTTTTATTTCTTAACTGTTCAATTTACAACTCATACAACAGGTGTGATACTATTTAATTGCTTTTTGATATTTTATTTTGCTGATATCGTTCAATATGAGGTAGGTATTTAAAATACTATCGTTAGATAT
>VTPC01086513.1:0-19185 GCA_011009095.1 Ignelater luminosus | reverse complement strand
CTCCTCCAAAACCAGGCGCCTTTGTTCATTTGGTGGAATGGGCCATTTGAGGATTAGCTGCCGGAGGTGGTAGATAGGCCTGACACCCATAAATTCTATGAATCGGGTTGTCTTCTTCTTCTTGAATGCAGTGGAGACAGTTTGGGTGGCCCGCCTTGCTAAAAGTTTTCATATCTAGTTAGCATGCTGACAACGTCAGGAGAGAGCATAATGTTCCAATGTCTGGAAAGAACTTGTGGATAATGGGCCCCTTTCTTGGAGTGCTCTCATGCTTCCTGTTAACTTAGCAAGCTCGATTCTCTCAGGCGTTGTCGGCGAGTCTTTGGATGGGGGTATACTTCTCGACGGATCTGCTGTCCCATGAAGTCGGCTTCTCCTGTTCCGCGGATCTTGGTCAGGGTAAATTCTTTTTCGATAAGTTGATGAAGAGCTTGGTATTCTGCCAGAGTCTGAGCCATTTCAGCTAGTACTGAGCCGTATGCTCCCATTATAGTTCACATGGCTAGGCCGTAGCGACCCGCTTGTTCCTGCTGGTGTGAAGTCGGACACCTTATATTGATATTTCATACATCAGAATGAGGATAATGACATGGTCATACATTGTTTTTATTGCGGATGGTGGACTTCCCCATTTTTTCTGCACTTGTTGCAGGCATTGCATTATATCTTGGCTTTTGTAGTGATCTGCCAAATGGGGTGGTCGAAAAGCAATCTAGCGTCGATGTGTACTCTTAGATATTTCATTTGGGTCACCCTGGTAACCGGTTGTCCGTTTATGTGGATGGTAAGGTTACGTCGTGGCTTATTTTCGAAGACCATGTATACCGTCTTTTGGGCTTATATTTTGAATTTTGTGTTTTTGTTTACGTTTCAAAGTGAACTGAAACGTTTGCCGTGCGCCTTTTCAATTCTCTGCGGTTATCCGCCTCTACGACTGCCACGATGTCGTCTGCATAAGCTATCAGATTACAATGCTCGATGTTTTGGGCGAGAAGCGAATCAATGGCAAAGTTCCAGAGGGTGGGTCTCAGGATAGATTGTTGATGTTTGTTAAACTGTAAAGTGTCTTGGGCGTATCGTATTTGGTATTCCTTAGTTCGAGATTACTGACAAGGGGGTTGTGGTCGCTTTCTATTTTGTTGTCTCTGACTTTCCAACTTAGCACAAGTCTTTCTACTGCCTCTGATGCTATGGTAAGATCGATATTGCGCTTCCCATTTGGAGACTTGAAGGTGGATGGGTTGTCCGGTTTGTTCACGTAGAGAAGGTTGTTTTGCAGCAAGAACTCTATGACTGCTATTCCTCTGTCGTCAGTCTGTCGGTTATGCCACGCCGCGGCTTTGGCGTTGAAATCTTCAGCGAGCAGGATGTTTTGGTGTTGGACCACCTCGGTTAGTTTATCAAGATATGGCTCAATTGGCTGGCTGAGAGGACAGAACCTTGTAATTTAATTACTATGGTGACTAAAGTTGTCGAAGTATGTTCTGCATGTAGCAGAATATTCAGGTTCCGGTCTATCACGACAATTATTGCCTGTATAGTGTCAGTTGTTTTTGCCATCAAGCATTTGGATGATTCCCCCACTTCAGGGATCTGTCGGAGGTTTCTTTGTTTCTTGCAAGAGAACTATATCTGCTCGTAGGTGAACTATTGTTTCTCGCAGTTGAAGTGTTGCCAGTCGGCTGTTTTGAAGATTTGCGTGGATGATTCTTAGATTTTTGTTATTCGTAATGTATACTGTCCAATAAGTCTTTCAACCTCTTTCCGTATATGGATCATTCTTTCGAGGTCTCTGAATGATCTGTGGTCCTCTGTTTGTATCTTTGGCACATTGGCGTTTCTTCCCGTCCGACAGTCTTTAATTTCGTGTACCTCAGCACGTTGTTTGCTAACAGTTTTTTGCCAGGTGCCCGTGGTCCTGACATTAAAGCAGCGACGAACTCACAGGTAGTCTTTTACATTGTGGCTTAACATGTCTATGTACACTTTGCCTCAGGTTAATAGTTTCCGCCTATAGTCAGGTGACGTTTCTATAACCCAATGTACCGTGGCCTTGTTTCTTTGTCCGAATTTGAATAGGATCTTTAGATCCTTTTCTCCGCACTGCTCATTTTTGGGAGAGTTTTGCTCTTTGAGCGCGCTCTCTACGTCCTCTTTAGATATGTTTGTCGGTACCTCGTAGATGGCCATTCTGGGGTTCAACTTGGCTTGTTGCGGGCAGTTAGACCTGCTTTCTTGAGGTCTTTGCTTCCCACAAGCTTCTCTATGGCTTTGTCAGTTGACTCGAAGATTACTGTTTTAGTCTTTGAATTCATCAGGCGGTCGACCCGAAGGGCCTGCGTTCGGGGATTTACGGCTTTGATAAGCTTGGATTTAGTATCTTCGCTTGTGAGGATTTTGACATTTCCTCGTGCTGGCTCTATTATTATTTTATATTGCGGTTTGTCCTCTTTGGGCGTGGAAATGTTTGTAGCAGTTTGTGCTACCTGAGCATAGGTAGGCTTTGTCTTTTTTGCAGCGTCTTGCTTCAGGAAGAGATCGAACTTGTCTGTCTCTTGTAGTCGGCTGTTTAGGACGTAGATTTGCTTTGTCAGTTGGTCCACTCCAGCTGAGGCCATTTCAATCCTCTGTCTCATCGTGTTCTTGTGCTCCGCAGAGTCTTTGAATGCCTTGCTATCTACGTGCTTTTTTAATCTGCAAGAATATCGAGTAGTTGGTCTGTGCTAATTTCCTTGTTTGTGCCGACGTTTTCTCGCGCACTATCTCTTTGTCGCTCATTTTCAACCTGTAGGCAAGGCAAGCCTTTCCCGCCTCTTTGCCGCCCCAGATGCTTATTGCGCGGGATATCCCGCGCCTGATTGCCTGAGGTCGTGTCCACCCCTGACCGCGTATAGGTTGAGGCGAGCACGTGCTAGAAGAAAAGAAATGTTCCTTGTTTATATATCTCTGCCTTTTTTACTTTCTAATTTCTTATTTCATAATTCGCTTTATTTGCGCTGTGAATAAGTCAATAGCGCTCAATGCTAGAATCGCTTGGATCGCTATAAGTCGCACCTATAATGAGTGACCAGGTCCAAAATACTCACTAGTCCCAAAGGCAGACGGGATACCAGTTGAGTTCATAAAATGCTTGCAGAGAAAAGATTTGAAGGAAGTCACATGGCTCTGCGATATGATTCTTACAAGAGTTGACAATGGCTAAAAGATGTTTTACGTCTCGTAAGTAAAACCGACTTTACTGAACAAACATACTTTAGAACAGTTTACTACAAATTATATTGCTCAAATCAGCCCGATGGCACAGCCCAGGGCGGATCTATAAAACAAACAATCCCACATTGCAAATCACTAAAATACCAAGAAAACTTTCTTCAGGCCAGTACAAACTAACCATACGAATTAACAGCGTCAGCTATTTACCATCCACCACGGCAGAACACAAAGCAGGAACACTTTGAAACATCTTTCGAGACACTGCACATAAAATGCATAGCTGGAGGGGACTTCAGCAGCTTACATACAAGATGGGGATCACGCCTTGACACAATCAAACGTCGAGAACTTTTAAAAGCTATAGATAGCAAAAGATACTCATATCTCTCACATACTGGCCAAGCGACCCAAATTTTGTCATTACAATAGAATCAACACAGCTTACCCAGCTATTGCAAAAAGTTTGAGGCGCGAGCCCCTTAGTTCCAGGCGGACGTGATCAGGGTCGAATCTGGCCCTATGGGTATAACTGCTGTAGCGGAATAGAACGAGGTTGATTTTCTGAGGTTTCTCCACTTTCTGAACCAAGCCTCTAGTCGCCCTAATTCATGCGCCAGGATTCTCGATACCTCGGCGGAGCTCCGATACGTCACCCACAGGACCGTATCTTTCGCGAATTGGGAAAGGCGAACTTCAGGTTCATCCGAGCGGGGATGTCGTGGCAGTAGAAAATGAATAAGAGGGGGGGAGAGGATGAATTCTGGACTTAGTCTGGTGCACTCGCAGATAGCTACTGATTAACCTGACAAAGCAGTCGGGAATCTTGACGGCTCGGAGCTTAAAGAGAAGCTCCTCATGCCCAGACCTTATCGAATGCCTTCTCGATATCTAGAGACGTGGCAATTACATACCGTCTCGAGTTGAAAGCTACCGAGACGTCAGTGTTTAGTCGGAAGTATAGGGTTCGTGGTGGATTTGCCATGACGGAATCCCGTTTTGATGCTCCGAGAGAAGATTGTAAGCTCGAAATCTATTTGTCAATATCCCCTCGAACACTTTACCTAGGACGTTGAGAAGAGATATGGGTCGGTAGGATGAAGTGTTGGTGCGGGTATTCCCTGGTTTATGGATTATGACGACGGTTGCCTCCTTCCAGACGGAAGGCAAATATCCGGAGCGGAGGCAACTCTTGAATATTAGAGTGAATAGGACTATAAATGTCGGAGGCAGGTGACTAAGAGCTCTTCTTGTGAGAGAATCGTTCCCCGGGCTAGAGTTGTTCCCGGAAGCGAACGCCTCGGCGGTTTCCTCCTTGAGAATGGGACTGGTGATGTCCGGGAGGAAATCCAGGGGATCAGGAGGTGGGACCTGGAGACGTCATAGTTGACGGTATGGAGGGCTAGTGCGTCAAATAGAGGATCGTCAGGTAGTCGATGGACTGTTTTTAGGACCGCAGCGAAGACATTCGCTTTATCCAAAAGGTCGGCTATTATGATGTTGTGGTTAAGATGAGATTTCTGGGAAGCTTTCTGCCCAGTGAGGACTTTAAGTTTGTGCCAGAATTTGGCACCGTCCCCGTGGTCCAAGCTTGAACATAGAATAGTAGTCGATGTTTCTTATAACTGGAAACACATTTCGGCCTCGACTGCGAAGCGAGAAAGTGAATTTGGGATCCAGTCAGCGCAAGTGATGCACTGCGTTACTAGAGGGCTTCCACTCCACCGCTAACAGTTTGGGATTTACGTTTTTGGAGGGCGTAGGGCCAGTGAATATCCAATCACACATCCTACCCAAGTTGCTGAGCTTGAGGTTTGTCAGGGCACCTCCACCAATGCTCTTAAAAATTCTACGCGCTTGCCTCCAATAAAAATCTCATCCCATCCTTTATGGTTGTGGTTTTATCCGCAATCCAACCTACAATTTTTTTACCACCAACATTAATCGCACCAATAAACCTACCAGAAATCACTACACCTATACGAACAGTTTATTCCATCCTCCTTATCAAATTTTACCTCCACTATGGTACGGGACAATCAAACCAACCAACATCGTCGTCGGCCGCAACGAACAACAAGCCACCAGCCTCCATCAGCAACTTCACCACCACCACCACCGGAAGTCGCGCTCCAACAGCAATTCCACCAAGTGTCCATTCCATCCAGGCTAAAGACAAGTTAAATTTTATAAATAGCCGGCCGCCTTCGGCGGCGAATGAGCGTTGGCCTGCCTACAGAACTGGGAATCAAACTTTGATTTGATAATTATCTGAGCAACTTAAATAAAGTAAAGTGTAGATAACAGCACATAATTTGATAAATTCGCTCCATGGGAAATGTCTCCTTGGGCAGTTTCTAAAACACTGCATAAAATACCCTCGGCCGTAACGAATTCGTGAAGTCTAAAAATTACAGCATTTCTGAGTATTGGATGTCACATATCTCGCAACAGACAAGTGAAGAAGTGTTGATTGTATTAATAGAGCAGAAATAATTTAAAATCATACCGCGTGTTTATCAGGATAAAGCAGTCTTGTGTGAAGAACTATTATCATTCTTATTTAACTTTTTTTCTGGATGTCAATTTCTGGCGTGCTATCAAATTAAAGTTTGTTGAAAGCAGGTTTCTGTATAACTTTGATATTCCTCTTCCCTTCTCCATCACTTACTGAATATTGCACAAGAAAAACAAGAGAGAACAGGCGGGAATAAACGGAAAAAAGCATCAACAAAAACATTACTTGATACATAGAACAAACTTAATGAGTTCTAACAAAGATATAAATATTCAATACGTAAAAGCAAACGCTGCTTGCAGCAGCTTTAAAATCTACGCGCTTGATATTTCCTTATTGGATTTAGATTGATAAACCCCTTGTACATGATACTTTTATCTCCGTTCAATGTAGGTCATGTCTTTTTTGTATTGTTTAAGAGATACTACCGAAAACCCTAAGATTCTTTGTAAAATAACATTTACGGATTTTTTGTTGTTAGACAGAGCAAACGATCTGAAAGTCTTCACTTGATTTTTAGTTTGTAGCCTTAATGTTTCCTTGGCAGCAAGAAAAAGTGGAAAAAAACTACATAAGGAAATTCTTTTTTTGTCGTGCGCCCTTCAAAACGGGCGATGATGAGATAAAAACAAAGCCCATAAGACGAAATAGAAGCACCAAAAGCTTGAACTGGAAGGAATTTTCTCTTATTTTATTTGTCATGTTCAATTTTCGGGATGGAAGGCAGCAGTAACTGTAAAGTAGCAACACATCAGTGACGTTGAAGCGATATGAGTAGCGAGAGGATGTGCTGCGAGTGTTCCGTGTCGACACACACCACCCAACCTCTCTCAGTGCGCGCCACGTTTTGCTATATCCGCGAAGCTCAAAACACAATTATGCCGCACTTGCCAAAATCCGTCCTTATGAATATTAATACCCTTGCAAGAGTTTACGCTATTTTGGAAATGATTTCTATTAAAATTGCATTACAATTTGCATTAGAATAGAATATTGTATTGTTTAGACGGCGCGAAACAAGTTTATACATTTTAATTAGTTTACTTCCAACATTTCGCGCCAGAAGTTTTCATATAATAAGAAACTTAATTTTAATATTTTCTTGCATTATCTCACAGCAGTGGTAGTCATATGATGTGATGTTGAATATAGGTCAGGCAGGATGGTGGGAAAGGATCAAAGCCTGTCTCAGAATGACTTTCTGTAAAAACAAAGAGGTACCGCTAGGAAAATATTGTGATTACGTTCCGGTTCTGTCCTGGAAATAGGAGGTGTTTCAGGCGGCCTTGTTTAGTTTGAATCCTGCGGTCAATTTTTTTAACGTTGCGAGGTATTAAACTAACACCAACACTTGGGAAAACCTAAATCCGAAAGCAAGATTTTGAACAATTCTAAAATCCACAATGTCTTGTTGAAAATCACTCGATGATAATGCAGGGAATTGATATCTTACAGATGAGTTTGGTTTATTAGGAATTAACGGCCTTTATGTAAAAGACAGTTTTGTTTAATTAACGCAACGACTTTTTTAATTTAAAATGGTGTAGATATCACCACGTGCAGCAGCGGCTAACACAGCGCAAGGAGGCCGTGACCAATATCCTTAAGAGTATCTATGTTTCTTTTTTCTTCCTTTGGCTTTTTAGAAAACATCTTTCTTAAAAGATGTCTGAGTCTCACTCTTACGTGGTGGCGACGAAGCAAGATGTTTGAAATCTTGAGTGTACCTCTGGTGGACTTATTTGTATTTGGATCGAAAAGCGGCGCAACTCAATAAGCTTACAGTCCAACTCCTGTAGTTTTGGGAATGATCTATGATCATAGATATGTAGTTTGTCCATTCGGAAATAAAGAAGATTGCTATGCCTTCTGATTAGTCACATCAACACCGTTAGAACGCATTTGAAAGAAGCACACTTTAAGTTTTGTGTCTTGTGACTGCCTTTAGAATGTCCACTATGACGTTAATGGATCTCAAGAGACTTTTAGCGGTAGGGCTGTCTAAAATAAATTGCCTTTTTGTGCATTTTTGGGTGGTTATAGTATTAGGTACTGCTAGTGAGCACAAAAAACGCGTCTGATTCAGAGTGGGTGGTTACAAACAGTGCTAAGAACAGCTAACTAGAGTTTCACAATGAAATCATGTCATCCTCTTCCAGATCAATGTCTGGCAAGACAATCTTGTAGGGTATGCAGTCTTGACAATATTTCGACTGTACAACTTACCGACCTTGACACTAACAACCCGACCAGAGTTTTGAAGAACCCATCAAACAAGCAGCTGGAGCTTGTGAAAGATGAACAGTCTCATCTTAAGCCATTACCGTAGGTGGGATTCTGAAGATATCCTAAGCAGAGTCACTTTATCTCGTTAGCAGAGACACAAATAAGTTGAAAAAAAGTGTCTTGAATCTAATTTCGCTTGTACTAAGTAAGTCTATGACGATTTCCACTAACCTCATAGATTTTCTAATTCGGAGCAACGTACACAAAGGCTTCACGCTTTCACGCTTTCCGGTTCCCGAGAAGAATCAGACGTATAGGAATATTTTTTGTCAGCAAGTTATGGTGTTGTGTAATCATGCGACCATGGTTACTCGTGGGAGTGTCGCGAGACAAGAGTATATTGGCGGAGACTAAGTAGACCGGTGCACCAACGAGATAGGTTACGGTGTACTTGCAAAGTCGACGGAGTCGACCAGCTGAACCTTCACACTTCCTTCCTGATCCGAGCCGGACACGTTTTGAGCGAAAAGTTTCCAATCATCCATCCTTTCCCATTCTTGATTGCGTGCAGCAGCGTTCAGATACCAAATACCAAATTACATCTAGGCCGCAAAGGCAGGCACATGCCTACTGCTTCGCAGCAGCAGGAACACTCATGATTTGATTAATGAAACGCGGTGTGGCGTTTTGAGACGTCCCGGAGATGACTGAACTTGACATGAGATTTTTTAAGGCGGCGCGGGTGCGTTTGCGTCTTGAACCGGGCTGGTTCGGAATTTCTCTTTGGCTCAGGGTAACTGCTGCAAAGATACGGTTGTTCAGGAAGTCGATCAGCTCTCACAGGCTTGAAACAGGAAGACAGAATCTCAAAATAAAACTCGAGCAGTGTAGACTTAATCAGATTATATAGAGAAGCAGACGCAAGATTAAAGCCAAACAGAGTGCAAGCCAAGCGGAGAAGCGTGCAAGCGTTCTGGGGTAAATGTTCTACCAGAGTCAGATGCATTGCAAAGTGCGGACAACCAAAGAGGATTTATGGAAATACTGAGAAATGTTCCGACTGTGCAATGCGTTCTACAAACAGTGGCGATGTCGGACAAGTGATGATCGCAGCACGCTCAAAACTGATCAACTTTATTGGCAGCAGCGTCAGGTGGACTCAGACAGGAAACGGGTAAAGGAAAGATTTAAACGGGGCACCTCGTAGTCTTGCGAATACTATTTGACCGGTAAAGCTTGCCTGCACTAAATGCTGCTGCGAGTCAAACCGTAATAGTTCCTTAGAAGCCACTGTAGGTATGTGGCTTTTCTGTCGGAATGAAATTTAGTAATTTGGAAGGCAAGCGTTGCATTCGGTCGAGGATATGATGAATTTGATAGCAAATTCTCGATTAAACTCCCCGCGGCATGTCGTTCGAAGAAAAGTGTGGAGGTTCTGCGTCATCGATCCGGTCCCCAGTTCTCCGTTGGCTTCACCGTTACTGCTGGTGCAAGGGCAACCGCGACTAGCGCATTCACTCAGACTATGAGTGTCGTTGAATGTTTTGGCGCCACTGGAAGGCTGTCTGAACCTTCTCACAGAAGGGTTGCCATCAGGCGGGCTACAATGATTGTTTAATTGCTGTCGGGTCACGCTGCGGCCCCTTGTTAGTTTCCCTGATGCCGATGTTGACGTTGTGGTACTGGGGAGTCTTGAGGGTAGTACCATGAGGCGGTGGCTGGTTATCGCGTCTTGTTGTGGAAACCAGATATCGTGGAAGGTGGGCTTCAATGTCCGCGACCCCGGTCATGAAGTCTCCGATTGTCGCCAGTGTTGAGAAGGCAGAAGTGCCTTGCACAGCGTGTCGCTTATACGATTAATATGAACATTAATTTGAGTACAGAGTGATTGTAAATGAGTGAGGATGGTTTGAATTTGGCGCCACATTTAAATTATTTTCATGTTGGCACTACTTGTTTACTTTTTGCAATCTGTCAAATAACATAATCTATCTTTTTTGAGGTTATATAGTACTGTTTGTTATTATACTTTGTAAACAAACACAGATTTGACAGATTGCAAAAAGTAAACAAATTAGTGCCAACATGAAACTAATTTAATTCAAACCATCCTCGCTCATTTACAATCACTCAGTATTAATTAATAACTAGGCCTTGATAACGATTGTCTGTTCACTTATGCTAATTATTGTCTCTGGTTTTAATACTAAAAGAAATATTACCGCACTGCGGACATTTATTGTGTACTACACTCGCGATCACTGGTGGCATCGAAGGAGATGCTGTCGGCGAGGCAGGACGCGTTCTGGCGGATGCCGGCATTGTTGGAGCTTGCGGTGTGACGGTTCCTGTTTCGCCCACATGGGTTGTTGTTAGGGGAGGTGCTGTACGCAGCCGGTGGTGCTTGCGATGAGGGGCGTCGTCTCTGTGTACTTCCTGTACTTCCTGTACTTCCTACGGAGCTGGCGTCTGATTTGTCAGCGTCGTTGCTGGTATCTTTGTCGTGTGAGCGCGTCCCTGGCTAGAAGGTCGACGGCGGCAGACACCTCGTGTTTTCTAGGTCGCTAGCTGGCGAGGATGAGGTTGTAAATGTAGAGGCGGAAGGCTGTTGTGGCCTTAGGGTTGCCGTCGGCAGGCTCTGGTGATGTAGGGCTGAGCGTGACTCTAGTGTGGTCAGTCACCGATGGATTCATAGCAGCGACGGCGAGATCGGTGGAGGTCAGCTTGTCGTCCTGGATGTGATGAACGTCAACAGTGACAAAGAAGTTGACCCAAGCCTTGTTGCAATCGACTAGGGCCTGTGCGGCGGTGAGCTCATCGGTAGTTGTGAAGTCGTGGGTGGCAAGGGGTGCTGCGTGGTGTCGTTGAATATTTGGGCGCCACTAGGAGGCTGTCTGGACCCTTTCCCAGAAAGCTTGTCACCAGCCGGGCTGTAATGATTGTTTAATTGTTGTCAGGTCGGAGTGCGACCCCTTATCCGTTTCCCTGGTGCCGATGTTGACTTTGTGATATGGGGCAGTCCCAAGGGTAGTGCCACTCAGGGCAGTGAAGACCATAAGGTGGCAAGTGGTTGTCGCGTCTTGTTGTGGGAGCTAGACATCATGGAAGGCAAACTTTAATATCCGCGAATCCGGTGTTGAAGTCTTCAATCGTCACCGGTGCTGCAAAGACAGAAGTGCTTTGCACAGCGTGATCAGCTCTGCGTCTTCAATGATGGCTGCGGCAAACCAGAAGCTGCTTTTTCCGGATGATTTCGGTGGCGGGTTCGTCGTTGGCTGGCTTGTCGCAGACCCCATAGTGCTGGTTGCAGCTCCACTCTTCTCATCGTGTCGGACGTGTTTCTAAATGCGGTCTTCAGTTCTTCTAGGTTCGTTGCCGCCTGTTGCTACTTGGACCTCCGGATATTCTTCAGTGCGTTGAGACACGCCTGCACGAACCTCTTTAGATTTCCATGGTCCAGTCCGCGGAACTCTGGCAAGAGTATGGTTGTGGTGTGGGCGGATTGTTGCTGCGACTGCAGAGGAGCAATTTGTTGGTTGAGTAAGGCAATAGTTTCGCTTCCTGTGGGAGCGGCTAACAGTGCCGGCTTTATGGTGACGTCGCTCGGCATCACGATATCTGCTGCTGCGTTTGCTGTGGTGATGGTGGTTGGATGCTCTTGTTATTTGGGTGCTCCGGCCCTGGAACGCGTATCTACCATGTGCTGTTGCCCTTTCGTGGCTCGAATTTTCAATCCTTAATTGGTCGGAGGCGGCTTCAAGTCCTACTTTGAGACCACCACTCAGCTTATTTGTCGGAGACGGCGTCAAACAATTGTAACTTCTGACTAGTCATGTTGAGCAGGAGCATTGCTAGGTCGTCGTCCCTGAGATGCTCTGAATAGAGCATGGCCTTGTAGCATTATGTTACATGGGGAGATGTTGAGGGTTTAATGATAAATAAAAAGCATGTGTTTGTATGTAGAATGAGGTTAGCTCTTAGCTGGAGAAAGGGGTGTTGGATGCAAGGACGTGCAAACAAGGAAGGAACAAGAAAACAATGACAAGAGAGCGAGTAACACGAGGGCTCATGTTTTTAGATTTGTGATTATTGAATTTTTCTTAATTCAAGGTTCAGAGAAGGGGTAGCGACCCTTATTGGTTGTGACGTGGACCAATGACGGGATTGGGTCAACGTGGAGACTCTTCAGCTCCTGAACAGTAATGACCAGGTCAGAAGATTAAAACGAACAAAACCGTTAGATTTAGTGTAGTACATTTTACAATAGAACAGAACACACAATGTTGATGACAATTTTATCTTCGTCGATGATAACACACACATACAACATTCTTGAACATCATACTACAAGAGTCGTGTGGTCTTCTCGGTCGCCTGACTGTAATCCTTTAGGACATGTTTGAGGCAAACTTCAACGACAGCTAAATTACCGACAACACGCACCACAAACCATTTGGGAACTAACAAACCAGAGAAGAGTTTATCAATAATTTAGTAAGAAGTATGCGCAAACGATGTCAGGAAGGACATTCGTAACATCTTTAGTTTGTTTTGTTTCAAATAAGTTTGCTGCATTTGTCAACTAATTATTATTTAAATGTTTCTAAATTTGTTCTTTCTGTTATTTATTACTGCCTATTTTCAAATTAAAATATGTTTGGTATAATACGTAGTATCTTCCACATTGAGAAGCAAAAATCAAAATAATAAGTTGTTGTTACGAGGTTAATATGTAGATACCCTGTTTTTGCTTTTGTTTGAAAGTGGAACTTTCCAACACCGGTAGAATCTGTGTAATTAAATTATTACATTTAATAATGCATGGCTTTCCAATAAATAAAATACTTTAGTAAACAATTCTGAACAGTACAAATTATTAATAATGTTAGCTATGAAAAACAGGTCACATCCCTGTAACGCACACCTACGGGCGAAATTACAGCTAAAAAATCCATGCGTGTATCGTATTATATACCAAGGAGCTCTCAAAAATTTTGGGTCATCTTTTATCAACACCTTATTTTCTATATTAATCCATCTTTGTTCTACTTTAGGGATTCCAGGGTATCATAGTCAGTCTCAACTCTCAAAACCCTGACGACCATACTCATGCGTCATTCGTGGCGTCGAGCTCTCATCGCAGGGAACGTCTTTCTCCGGTGAATCGACGTTTTTGTATGTGCTAACTACATGCAAGAGAGTCCGAATGTTCAATGACACGTATCCGGTTGAGCCGTCCAACGTCCCCAAGACTCGCCTGGTCTAATGCGGCAAATGCTTCAAGTTCTTCACCATAGCGCATCCTGCAAACCCTCTATCGCTTGCAAGTATGGAAATTGCGAGGGCGACCACGTCGCCATTTCTCCTTGATGTTTCAACCGCCTCTTCTTTACCGTTGTTTCCGAAGCGGCTGCCTTCTTGAAATCTGCCGGCGAACCTTCTATCTCAAGCATCCGTAATTTCCTATTTTTTTTTTGTCACCTCGTTCTTTAACTTGACCACATCTATAAAGTCCTGTTTTCTATCATCACTCAGTTTTTAGGCTACCGGATCAAAGCATCCTTGCTCGGAAACCTAGTCGACGTATTCTTCTCTTAAGCCCCATTCCTAACAAATCCATTTTATAACCTCCACGATTAACTGATAACAATGGCTGTTATTCTAAATATCTAACGCAACAAACTTCTGCTAGTTGGGAATTTGGTCCTTATAAGCCACATCCATATTCTCGCCATGTCCAAAACTTTTCTTAAAAAGTTCCACTGCCTGTCCTTATTCGGGTTTTTCGTCAACGATCTCCAGATTCCCCAACAGTTCTCGAACCTAGACGTTTGCGCTGCCACCATCTTTAAACTCTAACCTGCTGAGGTTGGCGCCTGTTTTGGCCGGCTAATTAGCAGTAAAAGAGTTCATCCTCTCTTCCCTTTTACTCATCTTTTACAGCTCCCGTCATGAAGAACCTGGCGTTCGCCTTTCCCAATTTGCGGACGACACGGCCCTGTAGATGGCGTCTTAAAGCTCCACCAAGGAATCTAGAATTTTAAGGTACAAATTGGGACGCCTGTAGACTTGCTTCTGAAAATAGATAATCAAACCATCATTATCATAATGCAGGTCCCGTCCGTTTTCTTCACTTTTCTCTATCCTGGACCAATCTCGTCATTTCACTATAACTCGTACTACTCTTCGCATCGTCCACCATCTTGATCCTTCTTCTTCTTTTACTCCTACCTCTTGCCTTTACAACACATCTCTCATCCAACAATTATTGCTTAAAAAATGTCCTGACCAATTTCTTTTCTTTATTTTAATTGTTTCCAACATTGATCTTTGCTCTCCAACTCTTCTCAGCACTTCCTCATTCCTAACTTTATCTTTCCATTTGATGTTTAGCACACAGCGCTTCTACTCTTTTCGTATCCTTCTTCATCATCATCATCCAACTCCAGCTTATTTCCCAACATCCTACTCATTTTTCTGTACGCCTCTTTCGCCATTCCAGTTTCTATCTTTCTTTCATCAAAACTATTCCAGTTGCGTGTAATCTCTGTTCGTAGATATTTATACCTCGTTACCTATTCTAACTTTTCTCCCTTGACGTAAATCTCCTTGTTTTTATCTTCCCCTATTCGCATTACTTTGCTTTTCTTATGATTTATCCTTACTTAGTACTTTTTCCATCCTATCAAGCTGTTTCAAGATTTCTATCAACTCCTCTGTACTTTCTGCAAACAAAATCTTGTAAGGAAACAGGATCCATGCAATTCTTCTTGCTCTAATTCTAATTCCAACATTTTTTCTCCAGTAGGGGAAAGACAGCAGCCTTGTCTTGTTTCTTTACCAATTTCGAACCAATCTGTCATGTTTTCTCCAATCCTCCTGGCTACTTCCTATCCCATATACAAATTTCTAACGATTTTTCTATCTCTCCAATCTACCCCTTTATCATTGAATATTTCCATTAGGTTTTCTCACAGTACGCAATTCAAAAGCATTTTCTAAGTCTACAGGTTTTTCCTCCATTTGCATTTCTTTCTCCAATCGTTTTTACCACCGCAATTGCATTTCTCGTTCCCATTTCTTATCTAAATTTAAATTGTTCCTCAGGTATCACCTCCTCCATCTTCTTTGTCAGTCTCCTGTTGAATATTCTTAACAATATCTTTGCTGCATGTACCACAAGACTTATCGTTTTGTGTTTCCCACACCTCTTTGCGCCATTCTTCTTTGCCAATGGTATCATCGCAGCCCTCATCAACTCCTTTGCCCATTCCCTACTCTGATATACATCATTGTACAAGGCAGTTAATTTTCTTAAATCTTTTTCCTGCAAGTACTTCAACAGGTCCATTAGTATACCATCAACGTCCGCAGCCTTACCATCTTTCATATCCCTCATTGCAGCAATTAGGAAGGGGGGAACTGGTGGGCATCAGAACATAGGGGTGGGGTGACGCCACGAGCATTTCCTAGGGCACGGCGGGCTTTCAAAGACGAACCGAAAAATTTTCTTTCTAATGCATTGCAAGTATACGGGCAATATATATAGATATAGTTCCCGCGACTCGGCAACGGCGACTCGTATCAAAACGGGACTCGGCGGTCGGTCGCGGAGGGGGATGGGCTCCTAGAGGAATCGGTCGGGATCGGCCGCGTTCAGGTTTTTCCGGTGGCGGGGTGCCGTATCTCGGAAACGGAAGGCGTCGAATCTAGAGCGGCACGGATCGAGTGCGGATTTTTCTACCGCGCGTGCGTGGGCGGATTGGGGGCGAAATTTATTTCCGTCGCCAGCCGAGATCACCGAGGCGTATACGTATACAGTCGTATCTCTTTAACGGAAATGGGACTTTGATCGACGGGCGCGGCGGAGGAACGGCTTTCCAACGATCATAGCGCCGTCGACCGTCTTGTTTTTTGGGGCGATATACTGCATCTCGGCAACGGCGGCTCCTATTGAGACGGGACTTTTGTCTTTTAACCGGTATTCCGCGCAGATAAACGGTCTCCTTCCGAAAAAGCACGCCGCTGGTGGCGCTACGAGAAAGTCTGTCCGGTTGGTGGCAACGTGGAGCGCTAGAGCGAACCTTTGTTTACAAACTTTGAAAGTTTCAGGTCGATCGACCAGTAAATAACGGAGCTGTCACGTTTTTAGTATTCGCGTTATATGCTAGTTTAAATCCTTTGAGTGGAAGCGAGACGGAGATATACAAATTGCCGCGTGCGAGAGAAAGACGGGTACAGCTTTTTTTCAATTCCCAACGGTGATTTTGCACGCGTGTAGCCGAAGGTGGCCCATTCAAGGGCGCAGCCTTGAATAAGATGCCTTAGTGACCGGCAGGGTTTTGTTTTTGTTTGTTGAACGGCTAATACTATAGAGATTGGATTTTGGTGGCAGGTGTAGTGGGAGAAAGGCTTGCATAAGATGCGTGCGGGACCGACCGTATTGTGTTTCTTTTTGTGAGGAAGCCCGTATCTCAGAAACGGCTGATGCTATAGAGGTGGGGCTGCGATAGGTTGGAGCAGTGGGCAAGGAGCTTACAGAAGATGTATGCGGGACCGAAGGTATTTGGATTTTTTTGGCCGTCATGCCAGGTTTCAGGAACGACTGATTCTAAAGAGGTAGAACCTTGGTAGGTAGGTGCAGTTGGGGGAGAAGTTTGCAGAAGATGCGTGCGAGACAGACTATGGTCTGCTCCCATATCTGCGGAGCAGCTGATCTTATGTTGATGAGACTTTGGTAGGCGGTGTGGTGGTAGATAAGCTTTGCATAAGGTGCGTGCGGGACCGGCCGTGCTTTGGGTTTTTTTTGACAAACATCCCGTATCCCAAAAACGACTGATTTTATAGAGATGAGACTTTCGTTGGCAGGTGCGGCGGAAAAAGCGTTTGCAGAAGATGTGTGCGGAGAGAGCATATTTTGTTTTTTTTTGGCAGAAATTCCTTATCTCCGGAACGGCTAATGCGATACGGATGGGATTATTGTAGACGGGAATGTTGGGGGGAATCCATAGATCCTATAGAGATGGGAATTTGATAGGCAGGTGAGGTGGAGAAAAAGCTTACGTAAGGTGCACGCGGGAGCACAAGATGGGTGCGTGACCGAACGTAGTTTGTTTTTGCTCTGGTGGTAGCGGCAGAGCACCTAGTAATTTTGTATAATTCTTGTTCGGCGCAAAAAAATTATCCACAGCTCCGAGTGTTAATGCAGATAAGTTTCTTAACCTCAAGACAAAATTTATAATAAACTTGAATATTTGCAAGAACAAATGTAGGACAATCTTTTATGAATCTTCCAACTAAAGCCGTTATGTCAGTTACTTGAAAACGACTCAAAAGTTTTTTATATGAAAGATACTTTCTCTCGCTGTTAAGTTTGTTAACTGTAATAAAACTTAATTGTCTCTTTGAAGCTTCAGCTGAATTGTTTTTGTAACTACTTTTGTGTTTGTGAGGATTTGATGAATGATACATACTTAAATGGCCTATAATAAGTAAGAATTTCACTTTTATAACAGTTCTGCAACTTTTTACAACGCTCAATTACAAAAGTCTTGAGATACCACAATAATAAATAAATCCTCTCTCTTTCCAATAGCAATATAATTAGATTTCAGTAAGATAATTATCAGAAGAGGCGACTTTACACAACCCTTTTGGGAGTTGACAGATGTGAACACATTAACACTACCGATGCCGGGTTCCATTGTGCATAAGACAGTTAGGATCGTACTTACTTGACGACAGTAGGGTTGATTTTACGATCTGCACATAAAGTTATAGCAAGCAAGCATTATCAGGTGCTCCTTTTATGTCTTAAGAAAACTCCCATGTGCTTGTGGAAGACGTAAAATCTCGAATTGCAGAAGCTTAACGCTAGTTAGAAATTAGAAGACCAGAAATTGATGTCGATACGCTCGAGAAACTTCAACTCAAGTTGTTATTATTGCTTGTTGCTTACAAAGAGTCCCTTTATATCTTTTTGAAGCAACTTTGAGCAAGTAAATAGGGTCATGTAGTATGTAGGAGTATGTTTACCATGTGTGTACATTAACAAATCGCAACAAGCTTCTAACTCCGTGAAGCCACTAGTCTTGTTTGACTAGAATGTAGGATTAAGACCGAAATTGCTACTTGGCACAAATGGTATGTATGTAACCACTCTGAAAGTGTTTATAGGAGTATTTGAGTAAACTGAGACAGGATATCAAACGTGGACAAATATTATTTAAATTGCCTTTGTCTCTGATATCTCCAATATCTTAATTGGAATTGGAATATTAACATAAAACATTTTTTGTTGCAGGTTTTGCTGTAATAAGGTGGAGTGCGTAGTTTCTGGATTAACAAGTAAGTAAAACTCGACTTCTCTTTTACTACTTCTAGCACTCAATTATTTTACTTGAATGTTTTATTACGTCTGGTTATAGCGCAACCATGGTAATTATTATTAAAAAATTCACTCCTTAAAATAACAATTTTAAAAGTATGGAGCGTGTTAAAATAACTAGATTAGCTGAAGGCATTTCCAATTCTAAAATATGAATTGAAAAGGCACCTTTTCTAGCATTAAGTCGGTCAGTTTCTTTCAAACTTTGATCTAGTCTTCTAGGAGCATTTGCATTAAGCTTGAGCCGTCTCGGATATTTGCCTGAGATCCTCTCGAGTGGTTACGCTGTTCGAATTATTGAAGTCCATGAGGATTTAGTACATGTCGAAATACTCCCTGGATGTGTATTCCATTTGCAAAGTTTACATTAGTGCATACATATAAAAACAAACAGCAAAGAGAATATTTCCCTGGAGGATTTTCAGCGTAAAATATGCGTATCTCAATATTAATTCTCTTTTTTAATTTCTCAAGTCTTTATTTTATTTATGTTTTGATATATCTTCTGGTTTGTTTTGTTTATTGATTTCGTTTGCTTTAATTGTCTTTCATTCCGATTTCTCCAGAGCTCACGCAGAACGGTTTGTTCTCATGAGATTTGATATTTTCTTCTTTACCCCAACCCAGAATTACTACATGTAGTGACTAAGTGGGGTTTTTGAGTGAAGAGGACCTTTAAGTACAATTCTGCTCGACTTCACTACCTGCTTTAGAAAACTTGGCTGGCTTACACACTTCACCTGGAGGGTGTTTTCTTTCACACTTTTCTACTTTTCATTCCTTTTCATGCTGAATCTAACGGATTTGAAACATTACAGTGATAGCTTCTAATAAACTAGATGGA
>VTPC01086499.1:0-14426 GCA_011009095.1 Ignelater luminosus | reverse complement strand
AAAAAAAGCATTAAAAAAAGTCCACTATTGTAAAACCTAATGAATAGGATGAAATTGTCAAACAATATGCAACACTTAGGAGTACTGATCAATGAATCATTTTTGACTGGACGACGGATGCGAAACAAGTTCTAAAAGTACCTGGTTCGTGGCATTTCCAATTCAATAATAGTAAACGGTAAAGAAAGCATTGCTGTACAAGGTGAATCAAACTATCTTTCTAACATTGGAGTGGCGACAGGAATGTGCAAGAAAGGTAAAAAAGTTTCTGCATTGTCTCCCAATCCTCTTCCAATTGGAAGGCAGCTTACAGGGGATAAAAGTAGCATTGATCGCCTCCTAATATCTCATTTTGGTACCGACTAGAAAACTAATCCTGAACTTCTGTTTTACAAAAGTGTACTATTTCCATCTAGTACAAATTCAACACTAGAACAAAGTGCTGGAGTTTCTTCTGATGAACTCAGAACTTTGATTTTGCAAAGGGAATTACACTGTGTCAATTTATGTGGTTTGATTATTAAAATATTTTCACTGTTTTGAATAAATGCGTCTTTAGGTTTAAAAATTCAAATATTTACATTTAGTTTTCTGTTAATGTTGTATGTTGTAATACTTAGTTTATGATTTTCTATCTGACAATAAATTACTGTATTATAAAAAATTCAGCGAATTATTAATATTACTTTTGCCTAATTTAGGCAAACATTCAGCTGCAAAAGTATCTCTTTGAAACAGTTGGTACAAAACTCACTTTTTACAATTGTAAATCCTGAATTTCTACTTCATCGATAACAATGACGTGTGCAATACATAAAAATGATTTTTAAATGAGTGCTACTATCTACTGTAAAACGTTTTCACTCTAAAATGGAAGGAATTCAATCCAGGACGTTTTTTGCAGATATCTCGAAACTATCAAATCAGCAAAGAGCGAGTTTTGCTTCTATACGCCTTATATATTGCAATACAAGAGCAGTTATGGAAAAAATGTCGGAGTCGTATAGAGGTTAAGAATTTAGTAATCGGATCAAATAAATCCAAAACTTTAGCTGCTAGGTGAAATTTAGGCCAGCAGATGCTTATTTTTAATGGACGTATCATACAGCCCTATTTGTCAAGAGTGGGAAAAAAAGTAGATGTTCTGCCTTTTAAGAAATTGGACATGTTCAGTGGAGGAAGACAGTTAGGAAGAAAATTAGAACCAAAGATTGTCTAGCTTGCAACTTTACGAAACATAAAAGTAGTTTGTCGCGTTTGGACTGGTATTCATGATCATTCACATTTAATTTTTTTCCTTCAATGATATAATGAACATGGTCTTTTTCCACTGTTTGTTTTAGTATGATGGTCAAAATCCTAGGCGAAATGAGTGCCTAAGCGGTGTCCTTTTAATTAGTTTTATTGCCAGCTTTTTAAGGCTTTGCTACAAATATGGTTTGAATGGCGATAAGAGCTTGGGAGACGATGAACGTCCGGGACGTCCAAAAACTGCAATTACCGACGAAAACATCGCCAAAGTTCACCAAATGGTACTAGACGACCGCAGAATTAAAGTGAGAGAGATAGCAGAGGTTATGAACATGTCAAAAGAACGTGTTTGTCACATATTAAATCAACATTTAGGCATGAGAAAGCTGTCCGCGCGTTGGGTGCCGCGTTTGCTCACGTTAGACCAAAAACGTGTTCGAATGAATATTTCCAACGCTCTTTTGGCGCAGTTTAGGCGAAATAAATCCGAGTTTTGGCGCCGATTAATTACTGTAGATGAAACTTGGATACACCATTATACGCCCGAAACAAAAATACAGTCCAAACAGTGGACCGCAAAGAAAGCAAAAACTGTTTTTTCGGCTGGGAGAGTGATGGCGACTGTTTTTTGGGATAGTCATGGAGTTATTTTAATCGATTATTTTCAAAAAGGAAAAACCATTACAGGAACATACTATGCATCATTACTTGACAAGCTGAAGGCAGAACTTGCGAAAAAACGGCCACATTTGCAGAAAAAGAAAATCCTGTTTCACCAAGACAACGCACCGTCTCACACTTCAGCGGTTGTCATGGCGAAAATCCACGAATTACGGTTTGAACTGCTTGACCATCCTCCTTACTCACCAGATCTAGCCCCAAGCGACTTCTTTTTGTTCCCTCATCTAAAAATGGCGCTCGGAGGACAAAGATTTTCGTCAAATGAAGAGGCAATCACCTTCGTGAACAATTATTTTGCAGACAAAAATGCCGAGTACTATTTGGACGGATTACAGAGATGGGAGCATCTCTGGGAGAAGTGTGTAGAGTTACAAGGAGACTATGTTGAAAAATAACAAAAAAAATTTAGAAAAAATGTCTTGTATCTTTGTTAGGTCGGAAACTTTTCAGACCACCCTCGTATCTCTGCAGAATAAAGTTTCTCACCTGTTTTTTTGTTTAATTGCCTGGGTGCTAAAATAGTAATTAGCAAGCAAATACTAATCTAGTTTGGATTGCAATAGGCCCATTTTGTGCCGTTCCATATTCAAATAGAAATGAAAAAACCATATGCAATGACGTATTTAGGATTGGTGGCGTGTGGTGTTATTCAAAACAAAGCACACTACTGCTGATGTGACATTCGCAATTAATTAATTATTGAGAGAAAACGTATTGTGAGGATGGTTCGCATGTATTTGAAGATAATGATTAAAGCAATGGCCGTAGCTTATATGCATGTCAATCTCATTTCTTTTTCATATCACAATGATAGTCAGTGCTGCAGGAAACGAAAAACGTTTTTAACTGGTGTTCAGCTCCAAAGTTGTAGTGTGTTCATTCTTTTAGAGGTGATGACTGTCTCTGTGATGTGATTTGCTCAATACATTTCCAAATCAAATTTGGTTGAAAAGATCAGTTGGTTAATAGAAATATTTAACGATTTTCTTCGGTTAAACAATACACATGATTAACACATCGTTCAATAAGTCCCGAGACTAACCCAGAGATGGTGCTAGTAGTACCAAACTAGCCACGTTTCCCTAGAGTACGAACCTTCACATGAAACGTGTAAAAATTTCACGTCGATTGGACCACAAACAGCAGAGTTATCGAGGTTAGAGTAAAGTCACTTTGTAATTTGTTTGAAAAATGGAACAAAGCGAGTTTCGCGTGTTGATAAAACATTGTTTTTTAATGGGTAAAAACATCGTAGAAGCCCAGCAATGGCTTGAGAAACGTTACCCGGACTCCTCTCCATCCAAATCAACGATTTGTCGTTGGTATGCTGAGTTTAAACGTGGTCGTACGGACACAAACGATGCGGAACGTTCGGGTAGGCCATTGGAAGCCGTTACACCGGAAAATGTGAGTGAAGTATTCAAAATCGTAATAAAAAATCGCAAAGTAAAGGTCCGTGAGATTGCAGAAATGACACAGATATCATCTGGAAGCGTATTTACAATCCTTCATGAAAAATTGAGCATGAAAAAGGTTTTTTCCAAGTGGGTGCCGCGATTGCTTTCAATGGAACAAAAACAGCAACGAATCGACGATTCAGAGAGCTGTTTATCGCTATTTACTCGCAATAAAAAGGATTTCCTGCGTCGATACGTGACCATGGATGAAACATGGATACATCATTTCACTCCGGAGTCGAATCGGCGAAAGCCGCCCAAAGCGTCCAAAAACGCAGCAATCTGCTGGCAAAGTCATGACGTCTGTTTTTTGGGATACACATGGCGTCATTTTCATTGACTACCTGGAAAAAGGTAAATCGATCAACAGTGATTATTATATTGACTTGTTGGTACGTTTGAAGGAGGAGATCGCAGCAAAACGACCGCACATGAAGAAGAAAAAAATCCTTTTTCAGCAAGACAATGCACCATGCCACAAGTCCATGAAAACAATGGCAAAAATCTACGAGTTGGGCTTTGATTTGCTTCCCCACCCCCCGTATTCGCCAGATTTAGCCCCCAGCGACTACTGGCTTTTTGCTGATCTCAAAAAAATGCTCCAGGAAAAAAGATTTGGCTCGAATGAAGAGGTCATTGCCGAAACTGAAGCCTATTTTGAAGCAAAGGATAAATCCTTCTATAAACATGGTATAGAAATGTTGGAAAGGCGTTGGAAAGATTGTATCACTCTAAAAGGAGATTATATTGATGAATAAAAATGATTTTTGAAAACAAAAATGTTGTTTTCGTTGTTAGTCTCGGGACTTATTGAACGATGTGTTACTATTTGTATTCGAACCTAATTCAGTGATAAGCATCTATCTTTGGAAAGAAAATAAAATCCCAATAAGGAAAACTAAGTTGTTTTTGGAAATGAAGAATCTTTGTCTTTTTTATTTACTAAAATTCTTTTCAAACATGGACCGATTCATTGCTTGATCGCTAGCTTGATCCCTACTCGTTTTACGCCATAGCAAGAGTAACCTTCAAGTTGCTTGTTACTTCATTAAAGAGTTTTTTTTTGTAAATCTTACATTCTTCTTTGTAATTTAATTTGCAGTGGATCAGGAGGTTTGCTAACTTACTGACACCTTTAAGTTCACGGGAATAAGAAAGTTTACGAGTATCGAAAACAAAATTATCTAATTTTTTACATAGTCCTAAACTCCTAAGGGAACTATAATTAGTGCTCTCATTTGATTTCACAATTTTTAGATATTGAATCTTTAAGGTCATGATAACTATGAAAAAGGTTGCTGATATTAGTATAGTCTTACTTTGGAAATCTACACATAAACAAAAAAAATTTTGATTAACTTCTAGCTTAGAAGTTCTTAAATTTTGGAAATGAAGAATCTTTGCCTTTTTTATTTATCAAAATCTATTGAAAGTCATACACAGATTGCAGAAGATGATTCTTCAGCATTAGATACGAGTTAGTGATTTTGGAAAAACCATATCTTAATTTAAAAAAATCTATTCGACTTCATGGACAAAATATAACTGTGACCACCTCACCAGAGTTGTCTTTTTTAGGGATTTTGATAGTTCAGTATTGTTCTGATAGATCTGATCCTTATAACCCCAAGGAAATAAATTGTTTGTGTTCTAGTTGACATTTGTCGAATTCGATGT
This sequence comes from Ignelater luminosus, assembly GCA_011009095.1. Lineage (NCBI taxonomy): Eukaryota > Metazoa > Arthropoda > Insecta > Coleoptera > Elateridae > Ignelater > Ignelater luminosus. Next base: position 9,360 of record VTPC01086499.1, on the reverse strand, counting down.
CTCGCTAAAACCACTGATACTTTTATAAACATCAATCAGCTCAATAAAAAAGAACTATAAGCTTAATTTTAATAATTACTAATTCTTCAGGCATCTCTTCCAGCAATAGTTTTAATATGTCAGAAGACGGTGCTTTCTAAACCGTAAAAATCTTTTCCATGTTTAATATAAAAAAAACTTTCTTGATGTTGTTCAATGTTTACATGTCCAAAAACAGGGTCTGTCAACAAGTTTTAACTAATGTTGTTACGCTACTGACTGGTCCAAAATGGCATGAAGCATATAATGCAAACTATAATAGGAAGATGTAAGAGATTAATTATATTGTAATTAAACACAGAGGCGAAGACTAAGACAGCTGTTATTTTAATATAGATAGACAAGATTTTTAAAAGCATGTAGTTTAGTTGTCCTTGAGTATAGCTACTACCACAAATACTGTGTGTGATAGATGAAGACATGCTAGGAAACAATCTAGGACATTCTCGAGCAGATGAACTTTGATAGTCGTACATACTGTAACAGTAAGTCAAAATGTCAAAACCACTAAGGCTTAGAGGACTCTTGGATTAATTAGATTAATTGTGATTACTGATTACCAAACTAGATTGTATTCCCTCTTAGGCGTTGTCTACTTGAAAATTTAAGCTTTGAATTCTTCTTTAAATGAATATTTATGAATGTAAACATTATGGTCACTAGTTTGGTGATCCAGGATTTTTCTTGTAAAAGACAAAGCAATAAAATTATTTCAAAGCTTGTGTAAAAAATAGACTTTGTCTCCTGGATACAACAAATCTTGTGCCATTCTTATGAGGGACAAATATAAGGGTAAGCCATCATCACCTTTATTTACAAAAGTCGCATATAAATCTCTTTTTTTTTCGGAGTTTGCGCAGGCTGCATAAGCGCAATCAGAGAATTAAACACCTTAACCACAATTCATTATTCTTGCTGAACTCTCCACATACCATACAGGCGTCTTCATCAATCTTCTTTTTACTATCTGAATCTGTGCTGTTTTCGTCATCATCTTAGCTCGATACTGTTCCATATTTAACGACTTTCTTTCGTCTCAACACTTGTGTGTGTGTGACTACTTTTTTTCGTTATCCACTACATAACTTAAATTAAGTTCTTTCAACACATTTTTCTTAGCTGTCTTAATTTTTCCTGTGCTTTTGTATGTATTGCACCCTCTTTTGGTTTTCTTACTTTCTGTTTCATTCAATGTATCTTTCATTGAACTGGAAGAAAAAATTTCTGAATGTCGCTTTTTTCTTGTTACAATCAGAATTGGTACTATTTTTTGAACATCCAGGCACAGGATTCAATATTTCGGAAAACGATACCTTTTCCGGTTCTGGAATTGTCTCTCGCACATTTATCACGGAACACAGATTTTCAGCAGCAGCAAAGTCAGTGTCTGTGGAAATGTCTGGATTTACATATCGGAAAAATTTCTGTGGCTTCAAAACTTCTTACAGCCTTCAGCAACTTCATTTACAGTAATTCTTTCTTCTGTCCCCAGGATGGCATTTCATGTATTTATCACATTCGGCATTAAAAGCTGATTTTAAAGGAGCATTAAATGCTGCATTCAGGGGCTGAAGACAGTGTGAGGTATTGGGAGCTATGGTGAGTAAGGCAACTTCATGGTCTTTACAAAAATTGTCGATAATTAGTAGTACAGGGTTTGGTTGCCTTAACAGTCTTTTGAAAATGCCCTAGCCACGCCAGAAACAAATTCTCGTTTACTCAGCTATTATCCGAGCGTATTGCGTTAGGAGGTCCGTTCTTCTTCTTCAATGTTGGTGCTATTCTCTTTCTAACAAAAATTAACATTAGGGGTACATAAAAACCGGAATAATAGTTGTTGTTTTTCCTCTCTTCAAACTAGTAGCAGATTCAACCCTCTTTAATCCTTTTTCTGCATATATTCTTGCCGACCTTTGTACTGTAGTTATGCCTGTCTCGTCAGCATTAAATGTACGAAATTGTTTAAAATGATATCTTTCTAGAAAAATGCTCAAGTTTTCATAAAACAAAGAGACTTCTTATTAATTGAAAACTTTTATGCGATTGAGGCTGGTAACCTCTGGCTTTCTTAAGGATATTTGAGGCTTTCTCCACAAAAAATCCTGTAACCATATTCTTCCGGTTTGATTTTTAAACGGGTGTTTGATGTTGTCTTTTATAGCGTAGATATATGCACAGTGTTTAATTTCGTTTTGGGTTACTCCATAAAATAATTTTGAAAGTTTTATAATTTGAGCAGCAAGATCTTGCTCTTCTTCAATTGAAAACACAATAAGCTTAGGACTTAATGATGGTTCTGATTGGTTGCTTCTTTTTCGACGTTTTTGCAGGAGTTGACCTGGAAATACTAAACGCCCTTGCTGCTTTCCAAACACATCAGTTTTTGAATTTATCACGTCGACGTTGACAACGCTACTTCTAGAAACTGTGTTACTTCAGATTTTATTGAAATATGTTTGCACAACATTCATCATGCTGGCCGGTATTACCTACTTGGTCGTCGTTACCTTCCTTTACCCTACACCATACATCTTGCCTTGGTTTGTAAAATAGACTAAAGTTTATGTTTCGATATACTAGATATTTTCCAAAGTTTTTAGTTTTGGTGTTGATTTTAAATCTTCTCTGCAACATTGGCATGAAAGTTCAAGTGTAGTGAAACGTCTATAACTTAACTATTGAGTAGACGTTGCGGATTTGAGCTTTCAGATAGACAATGTGTAATGTTATTTTAAAATTCGCACTAAATCCGCCCCTGTTTTTCAATTTCGTTCGGATATTTGTTTTCTTGACGCGCAATATTTAAATTGTTTCATTAAACGAATGTTTGTTATAATGTTATTTTAAAGAATTAATATTTTTGTGGTCTCGACACCTAGACTCCAGTAGACGTGTCTTTCGTTGATTTCCAATATCAAATTCCCAGAATCATTAGTTGCAATACTGCAGTCACACAGTCTCGGGGAAGTCAAATTTAAACTAGCGAATCTACAAGTAAAATTTTCCATTGTCGCATAAAGAGTATTAATGTCTTAATCTGTTAGGGTGTATATCCGACTTTTTAACCCCACTTCCGTAAGTACGAACTGCGTAACAAACAACGCAGAGGTTAGGGAGTACGATAAGAGCTGCGTACGCGAACCAACGTGTGGTAATTTTCGACGTTTACCTCTACATCCCCTAATTGGATTCAAACCAAATTAAGTGAAGCGATCCTCTTAGAAAAAAAAAGAGATCGGACTGGAGAAATCGTAATTTCTTCGTGTCAGTGGTTTGTTTGCCAACAGCAAGGCTTATAAATTTCGTTATCGTGGGGAATGTGTAACCCAAATATAATTACGCTGGTGTCCTCCAGGAAGCAGAGATTGTAGAGGGTAGGAACGCAACCATTTTGGCCCCGTTGGTGTAGCATCTGTGTGTATACTACATTTTGGAAACTCCGTAAAATTTTAATAGTGCTTGAGACTCAGTGATTTTCGTTTAAAAATTTGTGTGTAAACGACTGGATTTTGTTCTTATTTTTTTTGTGATTAACGTAAAATAAGTGGTTGTTCTTCGAAATTAAAGTTTTCTCAATTATTGGATCTAGCTGCCTTTCGTCGGAAAACAGAGGTCTGCACATACCTCCTGGAAGAAAGAATTCCTGTATGAGTAAGAAAGAAAACCTGCTATGTTTTATTATATGAATTTTAATGCTTAAAGACTAGGAGAACGTCGAACTTTGTGAAATATTTTATACGAAAACTTTGCTTAGACAGGATCAGTTTCGTATTGTTTTATTGAATCATAATTTTTACAAGTAACTTTTTAACTAATTTGTAACAGGAACGTTGCCAGGTAATTTTAGCTGGTGTTTGATAAATTGTTGCAACAAAATTACTAACTTGGCAATCATTTCTTTGTTCTTAAATTTAATGTCCAGTTGTCAATATTTAACAATTTATGGTCAAGTTTACCTTAGTCGGGTTAATTAATATTTGAATTTTGATCTTTTGTGTTCTATTTTAAAATTTTAACGTAACAGAATCATTTCACTTTGTTTATTGTAATAATTTGTTTTTCTTATAGTTTGTTTCTGTTTTTTTATTATTTTATCGACTCTGTTCTCCAAACAGAAATTAATTTATGCCTCTTATTGATATTCTTTTGTAGTGCTATTTTGTTATTGTTTTTGTATTTTTGTTTGTGTGTGTTTGATTCATTTTTTTTTATTATCATTATTGTTTTAATAAATGTAAGTAAGGTCGACTTCTTGTATTTTTGTTTTTGTAAGTGGATCTCTGGTCCAGGCGAAGTAGCTTAATTTCATTATTTTGTTCTTTTGGCTATCAAAAAGCACGTAGTGTATATTCCAAATTTCAATTATAGACTAGATATCTTTGCTCAAGAGAGAAGTAAATATTGAATTGGCATTTCTCTCTTGTATCGTTTTAAAAGAAGGAAGTCTTCAGAGGACTTCCTTAGCAAAATTAAGTAAGACAAATCAAGTGCTTCTACAGTGTTTATTTTGTGTATTGAGTCTCATTGGTGAAACGTCGGAGCGAGTTTTAATAGAGCTTCCACGAGGTAAGTTACACACAGGGTGAGGTTTCGTAAGAGGCCTATATACAGGGTGTCGGATTCACGAGTAGTCGTGTGACCGACCATCAGAACCCTTCGATCTACGACTGCTGGCGCCCTCTTTTACGACCATCTATTAGTTTAATAAGAGTTTTGGAAAACGGTGAGCTTCTCTTTGTGAGAGATTAGCCAAGTTTATTTGAGAATCTACCCCATCTGCGGCATGAGCTACGGGATTTAACATCTACCATTGGTCTGGACGGGACTTGTGCATACCTTTGAGCACTGGCCCGTTACAAATGATATACAGAATATTTCTGTTTTGCGTAGTTTATTTAAGATTTAGTTAAGCAAAGAGGGCAATAATAAAAGCAGAAAATGTTTGGAAATCTAGCATAATAAAGTAATTGTGATGCTTTTCAATCACTATTATATGCAAGCGTAGGCTTATCATATTATTTTATGTTGATGGTTGGTTGGTCAACTCAAAGTCCTTGTACTGACAATGACAGTTCCTTTGAGATCCCCCTTGTCTTTTTTACCATATCCAACCAACCTGTCATATATTGTAATTTCTTGGAAGAACAAAACTTTTCTTAGCGTTGCATTATTATTAATCTTTACTTTATTATGAAAGGCAATACGATCCAGAAATTGATTGAAAATTTATGTTTATAAAGTCTCTTACAGTTGAAATGCGCACGTTTCTTCTTTCAGTCTTCCAAACATTCTTCATTATTAATTATTGAGAATTAATTGAGGTTACAATTTCGTCAGCGCATTCGGTTGGGTACTAGATTAAGTACGTTCCGTGTACATTTTTTTAAAATACGAACAAATTCTGAAAAAGAATTTATATTCGCTTTCCTTCCCAGGAAAATAGCCGTTTTCCGTTGCAAATTAGTTCTTCCGCTAGAAAAATAGATATTTCATCTTATTGATTTTGTACCGTGTCGACACGTTCAATTTTAAATATTTTTTCTATTCTAGTGAAATTGAGCCATTTACCTACCGTCCCTATGAGAAAATACAGTTAACTAAAACTATTTTAAAGTTAGCGCAGTTTGAATGGTTTTCAAACAACATACTGAAACTAAGTGTTGGAAAGTTGGAACAGTCAAAAGGAAGAAAGATTAGATAGTATGTATTTTTAATTGATATTTTTATTTATTAAAATGCAAATCTAATTCTCATATCAAAAAAGAAATAAAAACATTCAAGTTAACTGTAATTGAATAAATGCATGCATTTCCTGTCGGTCGGTCGGAAACAAAATATAAAGTGCATTGTCTGATAAGAAAATTGACATTACAGACGGCTACGTACACAATTCAATAAACAAATAAATGGTCTGGGTCGTTTTCTGGCGCCATATTATCATCAGCGTGTACAAATCTCATAAAATCTAATTCAAAAAAGAATTTTAATAGAAAAGAAATCAAGTATGGAATGAAGTTATGTAAAATCTACAAGTTGTAAACATTTCTCTTCTAGTTCATTTTTATTATTCTTATTTGTAGTAACATGTGGTAGCATCCAAACCGGTTAGTTCGCTTATATCTTCGCTACATAATTAAATGTCTCGAAATAGAATACCCGACAAATATGGAATTACCTACAAATTTGCATGAATTAGTTTTAATATAAAAGTTCTGCTATATTTTACCACATTGAGCTCGCCGCCGGTGACCATCACATCAAGTTCTTTGTGTAATAATATCTATCGCATGAAATTCCCATGACGAATTACACTTGTTAGATAGACACAAAAGTAATTATTCTTAAAGCATTATTTCTTGCATTGTAATGTTAGCAACCAGTATTATCTCGCTAGGCACACAAGTGGGACACATTTTGTCATACTATCATTACGTCATACTTTAATTATTAAAAAGTTAAAACACATACACAACGTCAAATTTAAATTGCTCTTTTCGTACCGAGTTCAAGTTTAATGTATTCAAAAATGTGATTTCAAGTCTAATGAGGAAAGATTACACAACAACAACAACCAACAACAGTCGAAAAATTATTAAATAAATTTTATTTACATAACAAAAACTCGTAAAATATGTAGTATATTAAGCTGACATATAACCTTAAAATACAATTTATTCTTAAACTGTAAACCAAACTAGCAAACCAACATGTTTCTTTTAGTTAGGGTAATGAATGCACACACATAAAAACAATTGCAATAACGGATTTACAAAATGTGAACGGATTCAGTAATATCAATAAAATTGTAAAATGAATACAAGCGAAGAAACGTCGATTGAATATTTACATAGAATGTGAAATTTGGTCTAGATTGGAAAGACGTAGGAAACACTAATCCTTTATCTGTTTGACTACTATTTTATAGCATAGAGACCTAGTAAGGAGCTGCTTCATGAATAAAACAAACACTTAAAATGTAAAACTCATCGATAACATGATTCAAATAAGGAAAAGAAACTAAGCAAAAGGATTAGATAAAAGGATTAAAGTATCTCCTAGTTTCTTCTAAACAGTATTATTTCATCGTAATGTTACCAAGTCAATAGTTCTAGGAATATACCAATCTTGTCTTTATTATATGGGTTACTGTTATGCTTTTGTCTAACACGATTTAAAAGCCAATGCTTTTTAAACTCTAACTGAAGGTTTTATACTCTACAGATCCTATCGTAATTCAAACTATAAGTTCGTCATAAGTTTCCTTTTCTAATTGATACACTGATAACGCACGACTTGCACATCCTTTCACCGACTCTAGCAAGAAGCTTTTTGCTAGAGTAAAGAAGAATTAGCAAGCCCTAAAAAACTAAAACAATTCTGCCATCGCAGATGGATGTAAGACTTAACAAATGAAAGTAACACTTGTACAGGAATTTTATTCAATAAGATAGCACAATGGAAAAGAGGTGTAGTACCACAGATATAAACAGGAAGTATAACTTAGAACCTAATTTGGCCTACGTGATCACCAAAGCGTTCTCTAGTTTTCCCAACAGTTCAAAAAGTCTTTGAAACCTACTAAGGTGTCTTCCACGTATCCTAAGTCAAAGGCCAAACAATTTTGTTTGTGTTCGTCCTTTTTGGAAAATCAACAATCGAATGATTAAGTAGTCGAGAGCTGCATTCCAGAATCTCTAGAAATCGGGCCCGATGGGTCTTGGACAACAGACGTCAGTTTGTCCGTAGTACGATTTTTTTTGACTATGCAAATTCTTCTATACCGTAACTAACCTAATGGTGAGAAAGCCAAAGATTTGGATACACATGCTAAGGATGAAACTAGGATTTGATTTTCAGCAAGCTAACTAGCGTTTACTTAGCTTTAGAACATAACAAGAGTATGTAACCGAATAGTAACGTGTTCATTTGAATATGCCTCTTTGACCTGAATATGATTCTTCCAAGAGTTGCTAAATCATCTTTCACATTTAAATATTTAGAATGCTGTTTGTAATTGTCCGTTGGTACCCCATGTCAAAAAAATATCGCTCGTCATCAATGATTGTTTTTCTATAATAATTGAAAAATCGCAAATCAAAATTTCAACATTTAAAGTCAAGATGAGATCTTTTTCGGCATGAAGAACAAAGTGCTTTAGGTGAACAACAACCTGCCAAAGTCTTGTGGTGTTTTGTCTTCAAAAATGTTTTTGTGGAGATAGGAATGAGCGAATCAAAATCCAAAGGTCACTCTCTTCTGGAATTGTAAAATTGTTATAATTGGAGCACGATTTAAGCCTCTATCTGTAAATGCTACCACGGATAACAACCACTAACCATTTTTGAGTAAAAGTGAATTCTAAACATTTTTTATTGTTTTCATTACAACATTACCAAGCAGAGTCGCCATCAAGTACATGATACTGCACTGCCAAAGAACGAAGATTCGATGTTTTTTGCTACCAAACGTCTCTGACATTCTTCAACTAACAGGAAGGTGTCACGACGCGACGGTCACGTCTATCGAGTCACAGATTTTTATGTGTTTATAATGCAGAGCCGACATCTCACATTCTGTGAGTCGTCTGTTCTTACTAACTTGTGCCTTAGCTTGATTGATTGATCATGGAACTACACTCCCAGTGGAGTTTCGCCGCTTCTTTGATGAAGCCTTTACAATTCACAAGGTGGGGTGGATTAGTCCCCGTTCTCGTACTGCATAGTGTAGGGGTTTTATGCTTTTTTAAATCTTTCTGCAATTTGTCTCCATTTCTTTCTATCTCTTGTTTTTTCCTTCCATTCAGTGACTCCCACGCTCTTTATATCTTTTTCAACTTCTTGTAACCACCTGTTCATTGGTCTCCCTCTTCTTCTTTTATTTGCTGGTACCCATTCCATTATTGTTTTGATCTTGTTTTCAGTCCTTGATCTCCAACCATGTCCAAGCCATTTAATTCTCATCATTCTAATTCGTTTTACTGTACTTTCACCATCTTCCTTTCTGTTTTGTGGTTCATCCTCCTTGTTTTTATCAGACCTAATATTGTTCTCGTAACTTTTCTTTCAAAACGTTTAAATTATGTTGTTCTTTATTTGTTAGGACCATTGTCTCTGCCGCATAGGTAATTATGGACCTTATCATGATTTTGTAGATTTTAATTTTTGTTCGTTTACGTATTGATTTGTTGCATAGAACTTTTTTATTTGCGAAGAAAGCTCTGTTTGCAGCTTGTATTTTTTCTTGAATTTCTGTTTGTAACTCTGCTGTATTGGTTATTGTGATTCCCAAATACGTGAATTTAGTAACTTCTTCGAAATCATG
>VTPC01086486.1:0-14408 GCA_011009095.1 Ignelater luminosus | reverse complement strand
TTGCATTATGTATTTTATTGTATTTATTTATTGTATTAAGTATTAGTGACTACACTGTATTAAACTTTATTGTATTATTGACTTGTGCAAATACTCTGTATACTAGCATAAATGAATGAATAAAATAAATTCATCTCGGTAAATTTTCAACTTAAGTGTTTTAAAAACTATGAATTCTTAAACGAATATTTACAAAGATTAATTTTACATTTCTTACCAATAAAAATTATCAGCTTGTGTGCACAATCAGCGCTTGGGCAAATAATTAAGTTTCCCAAATGAAATGGTACGGGACTTGCAGAATTTGCTCGGACACAGCTTTGACGTCAACATGTAATAGTTTTAGCGCCAATCTGAACTCAAACTGTGAAATTTGAATTTAAGGTAACCTCTAAAATCTAATAAATCCAGTCAAATACGATTTGTGCAATCCGGACGTACCAAATCGTAATATCCAGAACGTGGTTAATTGCAGTCGGCTAGAATAGCACAAATGCCACTAGACAGTTGGAATGTGTTGGTAACATTTATGCTATTGACAAGCGCATCCACCTAAAAATTTATAAAATCAGGCAACCTTTAAACTTGCGAACGAAATTCCCAAGTTTCTTCTTGTTTCTTTTTCTTTAGGAAGGTCTCTAGGGTCTTTATCATATCATATCATATAAGTATTAGAAACAGGATACAACGTCAGGGAAAATATTCAGGAAACATGTTGCAAAATAGCTAATTAAGCTGAATTCATTTTATTGTAGGCTCTTTTTTCTACTTTTCCTCAGTGGTAGTCATTGATAAATTTATAATTAGTTAAGAGAATTTAAAATAATATTTTGTACTTAACTAAATGAAAAAGGTTATCCCTTATTACTTAGGAACAAGCATTCTACTATAACTCAAGTAGACATTCGAAATTCAAATCAAAATTAATTTCCATTCTAGATAAGTAATTAGATTAAACAGTAATATTGTTTATACAATGATTGTAACGGGGCAGGGTAGGCCACTCGAAACGCTTCATTTACATCAGCTATATATCCCCAATCAAATAGTAGACGTTGCAAATTAAACTTAAATGAGATCATTTTGTTATGTAATAAAATAACTTCAAAACTGTAAAACCCAAATATAATATTATACTCAAACATTTTGCAAAATTATCTAATATGTATGTCTAATAATGGTAATTTACAAGATATAACAGACAGACAATATGAAAAGCAACAAAAGGTCATGAACTAACGATAAAAAAGATTGTTTTAGTTTAGATTCAGTTTCAATTTCATACTAAAACCCTCCTACTTACCTTCTGTAATCAAAACTAAAATCAATTACAAGTAGTTGAATTATGCAATTAATCACTAACTCAAAACCAGCATCCAGTCTATCTACAGGCACTATTTCAAAGCCATAAACAGAGTAATAAATCTAGCTGCTCATGAAACCATAGAAATCACGAGAGGAAACTTTGAAGCTTGAAACTTCAAAAGTTTTAAATGTGTATGTACTTCTTTCGCTCAATTTCAGCAATAATTACGGAAGGTCACTTGTGGAAGATAAATTATTTGAAAATACAAAATTTGAATACACGAAAGCTCATTAAAATTGATTAAAAGTGCGGTCCTGGCAAACAAGAGAAGTGAAGTGTGATATCAGTTCTCAATTAATAAATTTCAAAATCGAAGAAAAAGTGAAATTTAAATAAATGCAATTGGAAAGTAAGTTAAATCAATAAAAGTGGAAATTATCACGTCAAGGTAGGAATAGAAATAATAAAGCATAGAACAAAATTAATTTGAAGTGCTGATAAGAGAAAGACCTCTGACGGGTTGACTGGGGCCACTTTTTCTTTGCGCAGGCAGTGATAAACTGTTTTAAAAGTAAATAGAACGCAGATCCGTAATAGAAATTTTTAAAAATCGTATAAAAGCTGGAATTGTTTGGTAAGCAAAAATAAAACTTATTTAACATTAATTAAAACTTATTTGCTAAAGTAATGGACTGATTAGAGTTACTAACAAACGAGCTCCGTAATTTATCTTGAAAACTCGGGAAATTAGAACCAATAAATTATAATAAGAGTAGCCTTAACTAACTAAATCTAGCTATGGAGAGTGACGAATATTCTACTGATGACAGAAAATGGAAAAAAGATACAAAAAATAAAATGTTTGCAAGGAGTAAAAAGACGCCTCGAACACCGAAAGAAAGCAAAAAAAGTGAAGAAAAATTGGATGCACTAATGATAATGATGAAGACACTAGTAAAAGATGTAAAAGAGATCCGAGAACAACAGAAAGATTACCAAGAATAAATAAGGCAATTATAACTTGTAAACGAAGAAACTAAGAAAGAGAACGAACTCTTAAAAATGAGATAAAGAAAATGAATATAAGATTTAAAACTATAGAAAGAGAAAAGAGAAAGAATAATGTGGTAATTGATGCTACAAACGGAAAAGAGATAAAAGAAAAAATGAAAAGCTATATTGAAAAACAGTTAGGAGTGGATGTAGAAATAAAAAACGCTAAAAAACTAGGAAATAAAACTTGTTTGTTAGAACTAGGAAGTAGTACGGAGAAGCAGAAAATAATGAAACACAAGGGTAAACTGAAAAGCATTAGATGTGAAAGAATATATATTAACAATGATATGACAAGAAACGAAAGGAAAATACAGGTAAAAATTAGAAGAATAGCCCAGAACGAAAAGAAAAAAGAAAAACAAGTAAAAATGGGATTTCTAAAAATAATAATAGATAAGAAACAATACAGATGGAATAATGATAAGGAAGACATAGAAAAAATATTTCCAAAAAACTAGATAAAGAAATAGAGGCTGGAGGAAAAATGAGGATGAAACGGCGAGAAAATAGAATACAATTAAAATTAAATAACAACAAAAGCGAAAATAAAAAAGTGGAAAATCGAAACATGGAATATCAGAAGTTTACAAGGTAAAGAAAAATAGTTAAAGAGGAATATGAAGAGGTAAATCTAGATATTCTAGCTATTATCAAAACCAAGAAAAAGGGAAAAGGACAAATTAAAATGGAAAAGGACCACATACTAATCTATGTATAGTGTGGTACAAGAAGATTTAAGAGCAGCAGCTGGGGTAAGTTGTATAGTGCATAAAACATTAGCAAATGAAATATATAAATAGAAAGGTTAGACAGAACGAATATTAGCAATAGGGCTTAGAAAGAAGAACAATTACACAAGAACGATAATAGTAGTTTATGGACCGAATGAAGACGATACGGTCCACAATAAAAACAGATTCTGGAAAGAGTCAAGTATGGTAATAGAAGAATCTAAAAGAGAAATACTAACAACAGGTGATTTCAATAGCAGAGTAGGCAAGAAAGACGAAATATGCAAGGTAGAGATAGGAAAATATGGCGAAACCATTAGAAATAATAACGGAGAAAGAATGCTGGAGTTTTGCATGCAACATAACATGATAATAACAAACACATTTTTCGAGCACAAAGACATAAATAAATACACAAGAGAAGTGATAAGTAGAGACGAAAGGTCAGTAAGTGACTATATATTGGTACAGAAAAGGAACAGAAATACAGTAATCGATACAAAAGTTAAAAGAGGCCCGTAGATCGGCAGCGACCAGGACAAATACAAAAATGAAGGAAACAGTAAGACAGATAAACCAACAAAAGTAACAGAGTTTGAAACAATCAGATCATATATATTAATAAACGAAGGCATAGCAGAAAAGTATAAGATGGCACTGACAAGAAAGTTTGAAAATGCAGAAGAAGAGATGACAAGTGAATGTTTAGAAACGATATGGAACTACTTTAAAAATACCGTGGTAGATACAGATAAAAAAATATGCGGGAGCAGTAACAAAAGTAATAAAAGAAGACAAACACCGTGGTGGATAAATGAAATAAAAAATCAAATAAAATCAAAAAAGCAAAGATGGAAAACATACCTAACTAACAAAACAACAGAAAACTATGAATTGTATAAAGAAGAAAAAAAGAACGTGAAAGAACTTGTTACCATAGCAAAAAAAAAAGAAAAATGGATAGAATTCGGAGATAAAATGGAAGCCAACAGCAAAGGAAACCAAAAACTATTCTATAAAACGTTAAAGAATTTAAGAAAAGAAAAAACGTACGAAACGAATAGAGTTAAAACTAAAATGGAGATATATTAACGGACGACATTGACATAATGAATAGAAAGAATACTTCCAAGAATTGCTGAATGTAAGCACAGTAAGAGAAACGGAAGATCTATATGACGACATTGAAGATGAAGACAAAGAAAATATAACGATAGAAGAATTACAAAAAGTAATAAAAAATCTAAAGAATAGAAAAGCATCAGGGTGGGATAAAATAGCACCAGAAATGCTCAAGAACATGGGACAGAATATACAGATATATCAGAGAGTGTGGAAGGAAGAATATATACCTAAAGATAGGCGAATTGCATTGATAGTGCCTTTATTTAAAAAGAGAAATAGGATGACTTGTAATAACTACAGGGGCATAACGTTGTTCAGCGAGGCAATGAAAATATACAAACAAATTATAGACAAAAAGATCAGACCAACAATAGAGAATACATTACAGGAGTCACAAAGTGGATTTAGAAAAGGAAAAAGCATAAGCGATCACATCTTTACGGTGAAACAAATAACAGAAAAGGCATTACAGCAAGACAAAAAAGTATATATGGGTTTTATAGATCTAGAAAATGCCTTTGATGGAGTATCAAGACAAGGACTATGAAGAACTTTAAGAATAAGAGGATAATCAGAATAATTAGAAACATATACAACAATAACGGTAATCGAATAATTAGTAGTAATAGAATCTCAGAAGCTCTTACAACAAAAGAAGGACTAAGACACGGGGGTGGTTTAAGCCCAGCATTGTTTACAATTTTCATAGACAAGATAATGAGGAAATGTTCAGAAAGGGTAAGAAAATTACATGTAGGACATAGATATCTGCACAAAATAGAAATATGTATCAGAAGGAGCGTTTGCGGATGCTATAGTAATAATGGCAGAAAGCAAAAGAGACCTACAGAGAAATCTGGAAACATTGAACACAATATTATCAGATTTTGGAATGAGAATGAATAAAAACAAAACAAAAGTAATGGTTATAGGAAGGAAAGAAGATAAAATCAACATACAAGTAGACGGAACAAATATAGAACAAGTGAAAAATTATAAATATCTAGGAGTAGTAATAGAAGATAATGGAGGGCAAGAAATAGAAATTAACAATAGAATAGAAAATACATTAAAAATATATCATGCAATGAGCAAGACATTTATAAGTAAAAAATAGGTGGCAATAAAAACAGGGATAAATGTTTTTAAATTGATCTATAGACCAATCCTGACTTTCGGTTGTGAATCGTGGCTATTAAGTAAAAGACAAAAAAGGAAAATTCAAGCAGTTGAAATAAAATACCTTAAAAGAACTAGAAACGTTACAAATATGGATATATTGAGAAAGACTTATATAAGAGAAAATTTAGAGATAGAATCAATATTGGACTTTATAGAAAAAAGAACATTAAGTTGGTGGGACCATCTACAAGGAATGGAAAACAAGAGACCGGTCAAAAAAATATGGCAGTCAAAAATACAAACAAAGAAGATAGAAGGGAGACCAAGAAAAACATGGGATGGAGTGATGAGAGAAATACTCGAAAAGAAGAGGAAGACATTGGCAGGAGCAAAAAGTATGTCAAGAAATAAGAAGCGGTGGACTAGATTTGTGCACGTGAAAGCTCTTTAAATAGATTAAAAGTAAACAGGCAGAAAATATTATTGCATACATTCCAACTGGGAGAACAGAAAACCAACAATTGAACCCAACTAAGAACAAGATTTGGCTTTACTTCTGTTATGCCTCTTCAAGCCCTTAATTCTTATAGATCGTTTTGTTCAGATTGATCTCGGCGCACCCGTCTAATAGTTTTTCGTTAAGTTTTTATAGATGGTTAGTCACTCCAAACTCGAGTTGCTAGTGATGTTCAGATACACCTTTTTGCTACCAATTTGTTTCTGGTAGATTTTATCAAGAATTTTGTTTTTCCTAGTACTAATAGAACCTAAATAAAGACAACAGATATAAAAAATTATTTAAATGTCCAGAAAAAAAAAATTCAGCGAGACATATCTATTCCGTTGATACTACAATATGGGACATTAGTGCCTCACTGGTAAATATTAAGTTTGGTTACTTACAAGACAGTTTCACATAATAGTAGATCACAAGCGGAACACATCGTTGTTGTTGGTTGCCCTTCTTTCTTTTTAAACAACTACATCTTCGTCGAGTTTGTCCTTCTGTGGCTAAACGGTCACCCACATTTAAAACAAACGCAGAAGTTTTGTAGGGTTTTCCATATTGACGTTTACGAACTGGTCCAGCCAGTGTTGACGGCCGTACGCTATTAGAGATTTTGCTAAAAACAGCATATATTACCTCAATTTACAAAAAAAAAATGACAAAGTCATGTGTGAAAACTATAGACAAATTTCTGTAACAAATACAATGAGCCGATTATATGGAAGAATATTGCGTGACCTGATAGGAGAGGATTATTGACCTTCTGAAGAGGAAGAACAAGGAGGCTTTAGAGCAGACCGCTCACGTACCGACAATGTGTTTTGTCTGAAACAGATAATCGAGAAGAAAATGGCAACCAATGGGAAAATACATACATATCACATTTGTAGACCTGCAAAAAGCTTATGATAGCGTACCCTTTAATAAAGTATAAGGAGTATTAAGAACATCGAGTATAGACTACACTCTGGTACAAACTCTACAATTTAACAGATTCATTCACAGTAAACAAAAGATCAAGACAATCCCGCACTGTTTAAATTACCACCAACGACTAGGTGGTAATTGCCAACGATAAGGAAGACATGGAATACATGATCCAAAAATTAATAGAACATAATGAATGGAGACTAAGCGTAAACATACAAAAAAGAAAGTATTTATGTATCGGTTCGGAAACATCCCAAGTAGACATTGACAAACATCAATTTGAGTGTTATTTTTGACCATTCGGGAACCGATGAACGAGAAAACCAGCCAAGAACTATACTGGCAAAAAGAGCCATATCTTCTCTAAATGGTATAATGTGGGGCAAAGTAATTACAAAAGATACGCAAATTTAATATCTATGAGAGACCGATCAAAAGTAACCTATTCTATGGGGCAGAGACATGGACGATTACAAAGAAGTTTAAGAAGAAAGTCGAAACAGCTGACATGGGTGCCATTAGAAGGTCACTCAGAATTTTGAGGATAAAATCAGAAATCAAACAATAAATGGGCATTGAAGGAACATTGTCAGAAAGCATAGAGAGGAAGCAACTGATTTGCTTTGGATACGTCCAGCAGAAAGACGGAAACGTGAAAGGCCAAAACGAAGCTGAAAATTGGAAATAAGAAAAGCCATCAGTGGCAGGAATGTAACTGAGAAACAAGGATGCGATAGAAAGGAATAGCGTTTGAGTATCGGACAACATCGTAAGGCGTTATAAACCGGGAATAAGTAAGAAGTAAGCGATAAAAAGGTTTATGGTACCATTTAAGAGATTTTCTGTCCATGTCATATAAACCCACTAGTCGATCAGAAAGATCCACCCCACCCATGTAATTTTTGTAAAACCTCACAGCTTCAATGCGTCAAATCAAATTCTTTGTTACAATTTTTCATTTACTTTTCCCATTTCATTAGAATGGCAATCACTTGGAAGAGTAACTTCTTGGCTATCTCTCCTTAAGATACCTATAGTTCCGATCTGATTACAAACAAATTCCGCTTGACCTTTTTTTTTCAAATTTCGTCATATCTTCCGTTTGAAATGATAGTTGCTACAAAAGGAGACGCTGCTCTGGAGAGTTACAAGCTTATCAAAACTTTGGTCAACAAACCTATTCGTTGGCTAAGTAAACAGAGTCACCGGAAAAGCAAGCAGGGCATAATACCCGACAATAAATACGCTAGTTCCTCTCTAGGACGAGTCGTAGAATGTGAAGTATGTTGCAGCACCAGTTGCACACCCACTGGAGCAGGAAGATAAAATTAAATGGGAAGAGTGACAAATCACTGCTGATGATCTCGCACTTGGGGGCATTACACTCTGAAAAGACTATCGATCATTAAGAAAACAAAATAGGAAGGTTATGTTAACGTTAGACCACCAAGACTGATAGAATTATATCCATGAATAACTAAAAATGACTAATGAACAAAGCCTGAGTTCTCCATGCTGTTTCTTATGGTAATGTCAGAAAAAAAAGAAAAAGTAAACCGTACAAGTTGTCCTATCTACTACTACATGAAAATGGGATTACGAAATGGCCAAAAGTTGAACTATTTAGAGAGGTAATTCCGCTTTGCATATTCTATCGCATTATGATTTCGTTGAACGCATCCTGAATTTTGCTTTGTCTTCAGTGGTAAAAAGCATTTGTTGCCTAACGAATTTTAGAGATATTCGACAGTCAGTATCTCGGATTTAACAAATAATGCCTTATGAGTATAGTGGTTGCGTCACTTTGTAAAAGTTGTTTTTGTTGAGTAGTGTCTCCTAAACTTGTAGTTGGGTTTTCGAATCCTTCTAGCTGTTGATAGTTATTTGTAGGATGCTCTTGGCGTAAAAACGTCGTGCGATACAGATTGATAACTTTATCTGTTATGCTCAAATCTACCGTAGGTTTAGGAAATCTTATTTATCGCTCTTTCATTGTGTTTCGCACAAGTTGGGTCTGTTGTCATTGACGGCCATTGATCTTGACCCATATGAAATGTATCGTCGAACCACCCCTATTTTCGACCTGCCGAGTTAGCCGTCTGTCAGTTTTATCTCATAGTTTTGAGAAAATTGCCACCCCTGGGTCACAAATCTTCGTGTTTCCCGTACCGCTTTGTCTTTGATCGTCTGAGATCCAACGCCTTCACAATACTGATTGACGTTTTTTTCAATAATAACTTCCGTAGGTCTCTATCTTGAAAGGATTTCGTTTCAAAACGAAGCTGTTTCTGTCATTCTATTGCAATGAAGTACGAATACGAATTCTCTTCGGCTATCAATTTTAAACAGTTTCGAGACTTGATCTAAGAATATGGCGAAAGAATTGATTGATTTGAGATGAATTAAAGTCCCTTTTCAGGCCGATCTGTAGCTTACAAAAGGTTAAGTAGTGACAATATTTCTGATGAATTCTAAGAAGTCCATCTTCTTAGTTAGTTTCGCGGGTGTATCTTTAGGTGTCATTTTTTACTTGTTGTGTAAGATCCAAGCATCCGAAAGTGAATCTGGCAGCTGTAAATGAGTTGCAATTTACCAATATCTTTTGTTTCTAAATTTTGATTCTGTCTTAAGAGATGTTACGATTTATTGGATTGGTTTTGCCCACTTTATCTGAACAATAATCCAGACTTAACTCTCGATATTGTGTTGAGGGAGATAATTAACCCATTGCACGGCTAATTTCTGATACGAATCTTCGCATCTGCCGGATAGAAGAGAAACTAAATATACTAGATCATTCAATCGTACCAGTCAGGATAGCGGACTCACTACCCTTTGAAGCCAAAAAGTCCTGGGCGACTGGTGAAGAGCAAAAATTGGAAATAAAGAATTCTTGATTTAAGGTATTATCTCACTCGTAGAAGATAAATTATATGAAAGTACAAAACCTAAATACCTGAAAGCTTATTAAAATTGATTAAAAGTAAACATGCAGAAAATATCATTCCATAAAATACAACCAGGAAAACACAAAAGCAAGACTAAGAACAAAATTTGGCTTTACTTTGATTAAGAAAGTGTTAATCTTTTAATCTTGTTTCATTGAGTTTTTGCACCTACTAAAGGAAATTATTGCACAATTAAGTCAGAACATTCATTGACACACCAGATGCTAAGAACGAAAAAGAAATTGTTATGCCTTTTCAAGTCTGTTATTCCCTCCTTATAAACCGTTTTGTTCAGCTTGATCTCATTTCACCCGTCTGGTAGTTCTTTGTCAAGTTTTTGTAGATGGCTAGTCATCTCAGAAAAGTTTGATAATTTCCTGTCAAATCAACTTTTATTTAAAAAGAAAAATCAAATAGATTTAATGCTTACCTTACTATGTTACCTGATTTGAAGTCATCCTTTTTGTCATTTCTGGAATCGCTAATTTAACTGTTAAGATCCTATCTGTAGCTGTACGTTCCTGATGGGCATGTAGTGTAAACAGCAGCGAGTTGGTGAGCAATTAGGAAAATGCAACTAATTTATCTGGTTTCGCAAGGTCCGTATTATTTATATTTAATTTTACTTGGGTTACGATTGATATAAGAAACTTGACGCTATGTGGAGTATGGACATGTTTTTACGTCCAGCTTGCTTGTTGCTTAATTGACTGCTCCTATCTGTAACTCTGAGATCCTTTAATGGGCTCGGATTTTGCGCCCAGGGAATCAGAACCCTCTCAGAGGCCCCTCCCTTACCCCAAGCGCTTAGCTATCTGACTATCAGATGGAAGCTTAACTTCAGTTTGCGACACAACACGTTTAGCTGTAGAATACGAATATTTAAAGTAATTCTTCTTTAAACCGTGACCAATCACTACCGAAACAAACCGATTCCTAAACTGTATCAGCTAGATATTGTTTGTTACGTTCACGCCATATTCGTCTTCAGATATAAGTGTGACTTAGTATAAATGTTAATCTATCTAACAACATAAAATTTGCTCAAAGATCCTTTCAGTTATGACTTTTTCAAGCAGGTACTTTAAATAGTGTTTAGTGTATTGTATGTTAGACTTTTACCGTGTATTCTTTTAGATATTTTTTTGGTGCAGTAAATAGACTTGAAGTGTCTACTTATGACAGCTGATTGGAAATTGAAAGTAATTTTGAGAAATGCTCCAAAAAGATTGTTTCGAAATTTATAAAAAAAATGTTTGGATTTAAAAAAGGCAGGAATATTTAAATATGCTCCAAATAATGCAAATACAATCTAGGAATAAAAGTTCCTGTTAGTTTAAATCAAAGTGTCATTAATTCTTCAAAATCCTGATACAGAAGAAGATAATAATAATACCCTAGTGCCTTCTGAAATTGAATGTACGCACCGTGGAAAATACTTTCTTTAAAAAAGGGTGGTTGAAGTCCACATCCAAAATTACTTTGTGATAAAATCATTCAAACGCATGAAAAGTCTGATATAGAAAATAGTAATTCGAGTAATAATTGTCACTTTATAAATAAATTTTTTGTAGGATATAGAAAGTTTAAGAATGGATAGAAATTGAAATTTGATACGGTATGAGGCTCTTACCGATAACTCTTATGAGTTCAATAATTTACTTAAAGGTTTTTCATTATTTTTATCAAAATCGATGGCATTAAAAATCCTGCTATAAAATCTTATGAAGCGAGAAATACAAGACTAATAAACAATCGACACAGCTATACGAAATCTTCAAATCCGGAGAGACAAAGTATAAAATAAAAAAAGTAAAAATTTTTTATTTCTTCTCTTTACTTGCAAGCCAATAAAAAATTTTTAGATTTACAAACAAAATACGTCTAACTCTTGTATTGTATATTCTCTTCAAACAATTTCTGCTATTCAAATCTTTAAGTTTTTGCAAGACAAGGACAAAACAATAAGAAGTTCGCTAAAAGACGTTTTACAATAATAGCTGATTCGTATTGACAAAGTGACTACAAGGTGTAGAAAGGTACCTGAACGTAGCTACAGAAGAATTAACATAATAACCTTTATAGAGAATTCTACTATCAGATTCATAAAACCATAGATCAATCAGGTGTACTAATTCATCAAAAAGAAAAAACTATTACGCTTATAACTTCAAATTCATTCGCCTGACACGTTTTGTTATTACAATATCATTTTTAAAGGCAAACGATAAGTTGTCTTATTAATTGCACCCTTCTTAAACCAACCATAACAACTAATAAATGTTAAGTCGCCAAAAATGATGAATCATACTGCTCGTAATTAGTGGTTCGTGAAAGTAGTCCAATCCGCCTTGTGCTGGATTAGTGTAAGAAAACTCTTATGTGCGATTCCCTAATTACTTCTATTTTTATTTCGTTTGGGACATTGTGTTTTCTTTCCTAGTACAAATTGCACCCCTTCTATGTTCCACAATCTTAGTTTTGTGTCAGTTAGTGAGTTCAAAATTTTTTTTAAATATTTTCTCTCTCACCTACGGACAAGCTCGTGGGCTTTCCTTCCCTGAGGGAAATATTCATTGAAAATGTTGTTACTATGTAGGTTTTTATAAGCTACACGTAGGTTTGAAAAAGGGATCCTACACGAAAAAGAATGCTTTGTTGGTGGTACAAAAATTTAGTGGAATTTTGGACAGCAAATATTTTTGCAAGAATAGCAAATATTTTTGCAAGAACTGCAAATATTTTTGTCACATAGTATAATTTTCTGCTCTTGCCACTTTGGTAGATACAACAAATTTATAATTTATTTTGGAGTTAGGAACAGATTAATTTGTTGCTACAGCAAAAAAATATTTGCTGTCCAAAATTTCACTAAATATTTTGTACCACCAACAAAACATTTTTTGCGTGTATCTACCTCAAATCGATTAGTCCTTCTGAGATATTCTCAGAGCAACAATTAACATTGTATCATAAGGAGCAGCAATGTAAACACTGGCATACGTTAGTCATTTTTAGTTATTCACACAGAAAATTTAACTTTACGGGACAAAGAAATAAAAAATGTTCATCAGAAGCTTACCACAACATTGAGCAAAATATATCACCGCGTAAATCTATATGAAACCAGTCTAGACTTGGTATAATATTTGTGCAGGTGACGTAAGCAAATAAGATACGCAAAAAACAGATAATAAAAATACTATAAACCTAACCCCATAAAACAGAGAAATTTAAGTTAACTCCCCCATTTGCCCCAATTCAACGACAAACAGTACCTGCTAACCGAATTACCTCAAAAGAATCCTTACTCAAACTGGACTAGAGGGTACCAAAGTTGGATTTTCAAGATATGTCACGAAGTTCTGGACAAAGATGTTAAAGCCAAACAAGCGATCACGCCATCACTCAATCAGTTTTTTACATTCACGCAACGTTAAATAAAACCATCTCTCTTATAAGGTTTGAGATTATATAAGAAATTTCTACCAACAAGTCATGTTACAAGTTAAATTAATTAAACGGAATGTGGAGGATATAACCTCGAAGAAGGAAAAACAGAAGACAGTAGAAAGTTCTACAGCTCATTACAGAAAACAATAGATACAATAAATAGAAATGACTACTTGATAAATACACCTAAGAAGCTATAGGCATCAGAAGCATAATAGAGGAAGTGAATTAAATACGGACTACTATTTAGTTATGTACAAAATTGTAATGCATAATAGATGAAAGAAAAACCAAAAACCACACTCATTGAGCCAAAAACAATCGCAAACATATAAATTAAATCTTCTTCCAAAACAGAATTAATGAATATTTACTAAAGTACCCAACAGCAGACGACATCAATAAAGAATGGAATAATATAGGAACAACAATCCAAAACGCAGCAGAAGATGCACTGGGCAAAAGACCCAAAATTAACAAGAAGAAAGGACTTAAGATCTGGAACCAAAAGTTAGAAGAAGTAATTAATTAAAAGAGAAAGTTGCTTTTCCAAAAATATCTACAAAACTGAAATGAACAAACATACAACGAATACAAAGGGAAAAGAAATGTAGCAAAATTAGAGATACAACAAGCACATCAAGAAAGCTAAAACAATTGACAAAAGAATTAGAGCAGGACTTACATGGACGACAAGCTTTCGCCTATAAAGCCATAAAAAATGTGAACAAAGATGAAAAAGACAAAACAAGAATTAACAATATAGAAAAAGACTACTGGATGAAATACTATAAAAAGTTATGATACAAAGACGAATACCAAATACCAAAACCAAGAAGATTTAGAAAAATCAGACCTACAGGGGGTGGACGACCTCACAATTGAAGAACTAAGTCATGCATTACAAATAAGCAAAAATCGCAAAACCCCAGAAGTATATGGTATTAACACCGAACTAATCAAATATGGCTGACTACTACTAAATCATAAGTACCTACACCTGCTCAATGAATGTAGGTATAGAAGAAAAAGACTCGATAGCTGGAAAAAGTGTGTAGTACAAAATATATTCGAAAAAGGAGACAGAAGCAAATGCAGCAACTACAGGGGGATAAGCTTACTAAATGCTGGATATAAAATCTATGCATAAATGTTAAATTCGAAAATCCAAAACATTACAGAGACTGTCCTAATAGAAGAACGATCTTATAATAACTCATACAAAAAAA
>VTPC01086485.1:0-19306 GCA_011009095.1 Ignelater luminosus | reverse complement strand
ACTGACTAGGGCATTAAACACAAGTACAAATTGAAGACTAGATTTTTATCTTTAAGATCAAGTCTCTTTGACTTTTCATTGAACCTTTGAGTCACAAAACAATTTTGATAATCTCTACTTTTGTTTTAACCGTGGCACAAAGTCCGATATCCAACGTGGGGCTGATTTGTGTTTGTATCCGATTTGCATGCTCTTGACAACGACCACGCAGTTTTGTACAATAAAAGTTTTATTATCCCCAAGTTCATTTCTCTAAAGTTGTTCTTCAACAAGCTGTTCGACTTCTTGCCTTTATTTTAGACTTTGGTTGTTTTGATTGTGCACATGAGCTCAGTTACCGAATTTTGGCTATTTTCAGTTTTGCTTTTTACTTGGCCATGTGGAAGCTTCCTATTTGCTTGTGGCTTGTGTACCGTAGCGAATGGCACCTACAAGATTTTTTCTGAAACACCCACATACAGCAATCTGTCGTTTGAGGTATTTTCTTATTATTCACCTGTCTTGTTTGGCCAAACTTATTTGCAAATTATCGCTGCACATTTTTTGTGAACTATAGTGACGATTTCCTGAATGCTAGAGAGTATCCCGTACGTGGTTTTTAATACTACGTATTGAAGATGATCTGCTTTTGTATTGGTTGTACTTTTAACTAAGGTTTGCTTTTGTAAACATCTAATTTTGTCTGTATTGCCAAATATAGGGTGGTTGGTTGGGTGCAGAAAGTCGAAGGTTTTGTAATCTAGACTCCTCCGTTTCGTCTTATATGTGAGCTGTGTATGTCAACATTCCTTTGTAGGTTATACAGATTCTCCTAGAGGCTTTGTGTGTACAAAGAAGTGCGTTGTATTTAGTATCTGTTTGGACCCTTGATTTTGCTCTTAGGGAGGTAGGTTGAAGATGTCTTGGTCGACTCTTTTGGAATAGTTTTAATTTTATTTTTTTTCTGATTCTAATCATATATCTTGGTTTCTGTGTTTCTTCTTTGACCTTTACTCTTCTTTTTATTTTTGAGCCATTGTGTTGCGCCTAATTGTATTTTCACTTTGCTATCTTCTAAGCTCTACTCTATTTTGCATTTTACGTCTCTTCAGTGCTTTGATGACGTGAAATGCATCTACTGGAAATATCTTTAGCGAGTAAAGTAACTTCAACGCATTTTTATTTTATACCAGGTGTAAAATTAGTTTGCGCATCATAGTAAATTCTTAATGTTTTTTATTTTTCCTTTTTCTCTCAAAAACAAAAGAAATAAAATTGCGATTTTTGCAAAATGCGTGAACCCACACTCTGCATTTTTTAATTTTTGCAGTCAATGCCGTTCACGCGGCTCTTGTGGAAAAACTGATGTTTTTCAGTAGAGCAACTGTCGTATCTGCTCCTTCTAGTGCAAGTGAGTCCGCAATAATGCTTTGCTGATTTTTGAAAACTTCTTGTTGGTGGCTAGATCGACTTGATGTAGAAGGTTAACTTTCCCTTCGTGTTCCAAAAAGATCTTTCATTATGTACTCCTACTCCAGTTCATGCCCAAAACACTGTTAGCTACTCTGATAAGTTAACAACGTATATACATTCTATAACAGTCCGGAAAGGCTTGTTATAAGATCCAGATTGAGATACCGTCTTTTTTCTGTATTTTTTTTAAATTGTAGCACAGCACGTTCTAACTCGGGTTGCGATCAGACAAAATCTCTGCAGGTAGAATTGAGGACTAGTCGTTATTTTGTGATACATACTTAAAATGGTTTTGTTCATAATCATATTTACTTGCTACTCCAGGTTTTTCTTCATTATCTTCGAAACATTAATCCATATTATGTGCGGATCACTTGTATTAATTATTGCTTGCTCAGTTTTTGGTTCATTTAACTTTTCAGGTTGAACGACGTTTTAACTAATATATTTTGTTAAATCTGTATTGGTTTTTTATTTTAATAATTAAATAAGCTAATACTTTATACTTCGAAGATTTAACTAAAATTTAAAAAAAATCTATTTTGTGTCATGCAGGATAGGCCTTTTTCTCCAAAGTTTGTTTAAAAGTAAATAGATTGTCTGCAGGGCATCTAAATTATTTAATTTAAAACAGGATATTCAAAGTAAATAAAATAGGAATTGGAGAAGGAAACCTAAACGGGATCCAGCCTTACTAAAGAGAAAGATGCCTTCCTAGATATAAAAACACAATTTATATAGACCTAAACCTTATAAACAAAAAAATATTGCTACGACCTTTCCGAACATCCATTGTTCCGCTCAATAATACAGTCTAATACAGTTTAACGTAATATCTAGCGTAAAAGCTGACCTTTAAAAAATAATAATGAAAACAAGCAGAATTAGCTCACTAGATAACCATCTATTGCATAATGTTTTTAATTAAAAAAAATGTTTTCGGGTTTTTCTTTGTGCCTGTATCACTGTAAAATAGTTATGAAAATAACAAAAACAGTTCTTCTTGTCATATAAACATAGGTGCACATAACACTTAGAACATTTGATTCTACTTTTACCGGTACTGTAGTAATCTTGTAGTGACCAATGTCCATTCCATCCAGTCGGTTCTATTCTAATCCTTTTTGACAGTTTTTCAAAATCATTGGTACGTAGGTCGACCTCTATTTCTTGAATTTATAGTACCTGCATTACCGAGTGATTTTGCCATTTCTAACTTGAAATCATAAAAAGACATTTCGCTAAATTCATCTTGACATTTTGCATTTCTTCTGAATAGAATCTAAGAATTAAAAATTGCGACATCTAACATAACTATGGAAAAAGACTATCATAACATTCTCAGTTGAATGCGGTAATGAACGATTAAAGAATCTAACAGATCCACTCCCCCTGTGTCGGTTTTAAATTGTTACTATATCTGGACAACTCATACCTTTGGTTTGCTTTTCCGTAATAAAAAATCGTCTTACTTGATGTACGAGGGTGGTCTGAAAAGTTTCCGACCTAACAAAGATACAAGACATTTTTTCTGAAAATTTTTCTTTATTTTTCAACATAGTCTTCTTGTAACTCTACACACTTCTCCCAGCGATGCTCCCATCTCTGTAACCCGTCCAAATAGTACTCGGCATTTTTCTCTGCAAAATAATTGTTCACGAAGGTGATTGCCTCTTCATTTGACGAAAATCTTTGTCCTCCGAGCGCAATTTTTAGATGAGGGAACAAAAAGAAGTCGCTTGGGGCTAGATCTGGTGAGTAAGGCGGATGGTCAAGCAGTTCAAACCGTAATTCGTGGATTTTCGCCATGGCAACCGCTGAGGTGTGAGACGGTGCGTTGTCTTGGTGAAACAGGATTTTCTTTTTCTGCAAATGTGGCCGTTTTTTCGCAAGTTTTGCCTTCAGCTTGTCAAGTAATGATGCATAGTATGCTCCTGTAATAGTTTTTCCTTTTTGAAGGTAATCGATTAAAATAACTCCATGACTATCCCAAAAAACAGTCGCCATCACTTTCCCAGCAAAAAAAACAGTTTTTGCTTTTTTTGGAGCCGGTTCCCCCTTTGCAGTCCACTGTTTGGACTGTATTTTTGTATCGGGCGTATATTGGTGTATCCAAGTTTCATCTACAGTAATTAATCGGCGCCAAAACTCGGATTTATTTCGCCCAAACTGCACCAAAAGAGCGTTGGAAATATTCATTCGAACACGTTTTTGGTCTAACGTGAGCAAACGCGGCACCCAACGCGCGGACAGCTTTCTCATGCCTAAATGTTGATTTAATATGTGACAAACACGTTCTTTTGACATGTTCATAACCTCTGCTATCTCTCTCACTTTAATTCGGCGGTCGTCTAGCACCATTTGGTGAACTTTGGCGATGTTTTCGTCGGTAGTTGCAGTTTTTGGACGTCCCGAACGTTCATCGGCTCCCAAGCTCTTACGGCCACGTTTAAATTCAGCAGCCCAAAATTTAACTGTGGTAAATGATGGTGCAGAGTCCCCATACACAGAATCCAACTCATCTTTTATTTGCGAAGGCGTATTGCCTTTCAAAAACAAATATTTAATGACAGCTCGATACTCGATTTTGTCCATTTTCACAAAAAAACTCACATCAACTCACTCAAACGACTGTTACATAAAAACTGCGCGTCCAAAATGGCTGAAACTTTGGTGAGTAACTGTCAACAGATGAACAACGAAATTCAGTAGGTTTTATTTACGAGTGCTGCCATCTTCACGTTGAGGTCGGAAACTTTTCAGACCACCCTCGTATAGGTTCACTGAGAGTATAATTAGATACTTGAGTTATCACGTTACTATTCAATCATTGTATGACTTTTATAGAAATTTCATCATACCCAGTCCCTTTTTCAATACACGCACCCCTTCCTTTGGATTTCAAGACCTTCTCAGTAGGAAATTTGCAATTAGACAGTATCTTGTACCGACACAATCGATTGATCAGAAAAAGAAATTTTTAGTAAAACTGATCTACCAATACAGACAGACAACTATTCCTGAAAAGGAACAAAAAAACCTTAGTAGCATTTTTTAATTAGATGTGTCCAAACACTTCTATTTAGGAGAATTATCTGGGCAACATCCATACACGTCAATGGTTTTCCTTTGCCTTTCAAAGAAGAAACAGCTAAAGAAGTTTGCAAAATCACAAAAGCCGTGAGATGACAATGTCTGACTTCTAATAAGAAAAAATGATAAATGTAGTGCATTCCTAAAATACACGAACTAATTCATGCAGTAAATTGTCAACTGCAATTAAACCTGATATCCTATTGATAGACAAAATTGATAATTTTATATTCAGCTCACTTCACGAAACAATGAAAACTATGACTATTTGGTTACCCGAAATGTTTTGGTCAAAATTTACAATCAACATCTTAAAAAAGCTATCCTTTCAAATACGGAGTGTTTCAAATTAAATAGGATAGTATCGGTAACTTTTTTATTATTATAGTTAAAACTTTGGTTAAATTCTAGTTGATCATGTAAAAATCCATTTACAATAAGGAAGTTGTCATTAATATACCGGAATCCACCATCTTTAATTTTGCTTTGGTATCATTTTTAAGTGTATCTTATCGAAGAAAGCAACTTTTATATTAAAACTTTTTACATAGCATTTTAAGTTTTGGAAATATTTGATTTTTAGATAACCGCAATTTTTACTTTTTTTGGAAATCGGTTATGAATCAAATTGAACAAAATTTCCCATTTAAACAAAGCTCTAACTATAATAATAAGAAAGTTACCTATACTGTCCTACTCAGTTTGGGACACCTTGTATAAAAAAAACTCAAAATGTAAGCTTTGTACTAAAACCAGAAAAGAATAATAAATCTTCACGCATATCTTCAAGAAATTAGTATGGACCTGTGACTAATGGTAAGAGAAGGTGGGACAGGAAGAGAGAAAAGGGGTTTTGTGGTAGCAGTGTCTGCGGAATGCTTATTGGAGAATTGATCTTCTTTCCCTTGGAGCTGGATTTGACTATGTGTATATAATTTGGCTTCGATATTTTCTCTTGACGATCTGAATTGGAAAACCTGGTAGATACAGTCCATTAAAATATGTCAAAATTACACTCAATTTTGATCAAAATGTCTTTTGGGTTTCACGTGTATTTGTTAAAATTCTGTTTACTTATTTTGAATTTTGAAGTGTTACGGTTTATTATGGTTTTAGGGTGGTTAAGTGTTTGACCCGATTGTAGCAACTACAGGATCTACTGGTCTTCTGACGCATAGGTCTGGTTGCAGAAAACATAGATAAGGAAATTCTGAAAGTTGATCACGCGATTAACCAATTAGACGTTGTAGAATTCAACCATAAATTCAAAATAATCCAATAAGATAGGGTAATGATGTGATTACTTTGACTAAATTTAGTGCAAGCCGGTCATAATGTTTGTTGTATCTTCTCGGATGGTATTAATTTTTCTGAGTTACAGACTCTTAAAGCAGTGGTTAGTATTCAAAACACCAGAAAACTTTTCGAGCAGTTTAATAACAACGTGAAAAAAGTAACCTAGTAGAGACAGGTAGAAGAATTAATAATTTAGTTTAGAAAATGCATCTCAAGAGAATTGCAGGCAAAAATACTTCAGGTTATATTTGGGTTTCTTTCTCCATAGAGAACTTAAATGATTTTCACAATATCGAGTGTTTCTAAATTCTGTCAAGTCTGCAAGAATTTGAAGCGCAAGCTTATAGTCCAGTCAATAAGCTGGGAGAATAAAAAAAAAACACTCAGCACGAATTTGAAAATTCTTTTTTGCAATAAGTTCTATATGACCCCAAGGTCATTCATGACTCTAGAGACCTTTCCCCCTGTCCCAAATCGCGAAATCAACCCTTTTAACCACCCCCTTTCTGATTTTTTTTAATTTGTGAAAGTGTGCGAACTTTAGCTCAAGCTTTCTTGAGTCGCTGATTACGAATCCGGCATTAGTTTTTTAGAAAAGTGAACCTGGACGTGGAAAAACAGAAAATTTACTCTAATTTCTGGAAAAAATTTTCTGGTTCGTGAAAATTTTAAATTGAAAATGGGTCCTTAAGGTTTTATTGGTCGCTGATATTAGTTTTTCGGAAATACCACCCTGGCCGTGAAAAATCGGAAAATTTTGCCCAATTGCGGAAAAATGTTTTGGAATTTCAGCTCGAAAATGAGTTATAGGTAATTTTTTGGGTGACTGATCACGAATCCGGCATTAGTTTTCCGAAAAAGTTTACCTGGTCGTAGGAAAACGGAAAATCTTGCCTAATTTCTGAAAAATGTTTTCTAGTTCGTACAAATTTTGAATTTTAACTCGAAAATAGGTCATAGGTTTTTTTTGGCCCCTGATCACGAATCCGATATTAGTTTTCCGGAAAAGTAAACCTGGTCGTGGAAAATTAAAAAATTTAAAAAAAAAGTTATTTCTAGCTGCTTTCGTTTTTATTTTCGAAGTGGCAGCATGCTATTATTCCGAAATCGACATAAAACATGCTTTTTTTAAAATCTCCCAATGATTTCCCACAGGTTTTTCGCAGTTTTTACTACAACAGTGAAACCTGGTTCCAAACATGTCGACTACATCGAAAGCGAGATGAACTGCCACCCACCCATGGCCAGGGTGGTTTTTCCGAAAAACTAATATCGGATTCGTGATTAGCGACCCAAAAAACTATCTAGAACCCATTTTTGAGCTGAAATTCCAAAATGTTTTCAGAAATTGTGCCAAATTGTCCGATCTTCCACGGCCAGGGTGGTTTTCTCGGAAAGCTAATATCAGATTTGTGATCAGCGACGAAAAAAACCCCCTAGGACCCGTTTTTGAGTTAGAATTAAAACTTTTCAGGAACAAGGTCAAATTTTCCGTTTTTTCACTGCCAGGTATGCTTTTCCGGAAAACTAATGCCGGATTCGTGATCAGCGACCCAAAAAAACCTCCTACAAGCCATTTTTGAGCTAAAATTCACACATTTTCACAAATAAAAAAAATCTCCAGAAAGGAGGTGGTTAAAAGGGTTGATTTCGCAAGATGGGGGCAGAATAGGGGCGGCGGGGGAAGGTCTAAATAGTCATGAATGATCCTAGGGTCATGTAAAACTCATTGCAAAAAAGGTTTTTTCAAATTCGTGCTAAATGTTTTTTTTTCTTTATTCGGCCTTTTTCCCAGCTTATTGACTGGACTATTACTTTTTATGTAACATAATTGAAAAGGTATAAAAACAGAGGAAATATACTAACAAATTTTATGAACACTGAAAAGTTATTCTGTTTTAATGCATTTTATAAGAAGCCAATTCAACGAAAGTGGACATGGTGCATTCCAGACGGTCGGGTGAAAAATGAAATAAACTCCAATTCTCTCAAATGACAAAAAATAGGTAAGGACATCTCTGTGTTATACCATTTTAACCATTGAAGTGACCATAGGCTGGTTCGAGCCAACATACAATTCAATACAAAGATAGAAAAAAAATTAAAGAAGGAATCGCTTCCAACAGCAGAAATTCTATCACTCAATAAGGAAACGTACCAGAAGGAACTTGCACAAAAATTCAATCGTTCAACAACACTTCAGCATAAGAACATAAATGTAATAAATGATAAAATAATTCAAGCTGTACAAATAACTACAAAGAAAGTCTGCAGCAAAACAAAGAGTCAAAAACTCAAACTAGAAACGATAAAACAAGAAGGAAAACTAATGGAAACGATCCGGAATATAATGCTATTAACATCAGAACACAAAAACCATAAGAAAAAATCTAAGAGCTCACAGAACCAAACAAATTCTAGATGTTATAGCAAGAAACAAACATATGAAAGTACTGAGAAGAAACAGCGCTGGAGAGAAACGGAGAATAGTAAAAACAAAAAAGAACAAAGAAATCTACTATCGAATAAAGCAGAGATTGCCAGAGAAATTCAGAAATTCTACGAGAAACTGTATATGTCAGCTCAACCAAACCCTAAAACCTCTAAAGCATGTTATCAACGTATCTTTAGAAGATTTGACTGAAATAACGTCATCTGAAATCAGAAATACCCTCCTCCAAATGAAAAATGGAAAAGCTTTTGGCGAAAATCGCATAGCTGCAGAGATGTTGAAAATGAGAGGAACAGCTCTTGGAGAAAAATAAAATTACTACTAAATGGATGTCTTGTGGAAGGAAACGTATCAAAAGCCTGAAACATTGCCAA
Source organism: Ignelater luminosus (assembly GCA_011009095.1). Lineage (NCBI taxonomy): Eukaryota > Metazoa > Arthropoda > Insecta > Coleoptera > Elateridae > Ignelater > Ignelater luminosus. Next base: position 10,639 of record VTPC01086485.1, on the reverse strand, counting down.
AGTCATTCTCAATCACCTTGAGAAATAAAATTCGCAGGTCTGGAGTAACTGATATTATGGAGAGAATAGCAAGACTCAAATGGCAGTAGATTGGACACTTAACAGGGCAAGATAAGGAAAGATGGTCAAGTAAAGTAACTTTCTGGAGACCAAGAGAATCTAGGAGAAGCGTAGGACGAACCCCAAAGAGAAGAATCGACGACGTTAAATTAATAGCAGGCAAACAACGGATGAGAACGAAGCATGAAAACAACTAGAAGAGGCCTATATCTAACACTGAGTGAACTAAGGCTGAAGAAGAAGAAAACCGTAAATAACAGCAGCTTTTCTCAGACTGTTGCCCTTTTCCTTTTGTAGCCCGATAGAATTTTTCAGATTCAAAGCAAATACGACGATGCTCTATGGTACTTACAGACAATATCTTGTTTTGCTATTAAACGATGCAAAGACGGTAACTGACTCAGAATTCGCCAAAAATCTTTTTTCTGATGTGATTTAAGAAAATCATCTGGATCTCATTTGGAGGATTTTGCTGGATTGTTTTGGGACTGAGCAGCATGCCTTCCAAACAAGGAATATAAATCTTGGCAGAAATTAAAATTTCTTTCAAAAAGGTATATCGCAACTGTAGTTCTCATATTCCACTTTCAAAATCGTCAAGCTAAGTCCTTGCTAGTAGCACTACTAAAATTCCACGTTGCTTGGTATGTGGTATTCATGGCTAAAGAAATCTCTCAATTCAGGTATGACATTATAAAGATAGATCAAGTTGTATCTAACTCAGAGGCAAAACAACGCATTTCTACTATTACTTGATTAATCAAAAAAAATCTTTAATTTTGTGTAAAAGATGAAATCAACAAAAAGTAAATTTAACCCTATTATATTCAAAACTTTGCATTAAAGAATTAAAGCTATCGATCCCATTTGTTACTTTACATCTCTGTGATTGATGTAGTAACATTTTATATTTTTTATTTGTCAAAAATGTACTTGAAAGCATAAATAGCTGCGGGGAAGCCGCTTTCTTTTGTGCGAAATCCTCTTATTTCTCAACTTCGTCAGATAGTCTTATAAAGTTACTTTTCTCTTCGGTTTTAAATATTTCTATATCTTTTAGTTAAGAATGTGTTTCATTTAAGGTCGAATTTCAATTCGAAAAGAGAATTAATTGTTATTGCAATCATTGTTATGAATAGTATAAATTCGATTTTAAATCATTCTAATTTTAATTAGCTATCAATGAAATCTTTTATCAAATAAACTAAAAGAAAATAAATCAGCAATAAATCTATTCAATTCTAGCAAACTCAGCAGTTTTGTATAAAAATAGATCGGTAGCCAAGGCATATTTTTTGAAAAAAACAACGAATATACAATTTCTTATTTATGTAACAATATAATAGAATAGGAAAAATCCAAGAAAATATTTTTCTCTAACAGCAGTCTTTCAATGAAGGTGCTTCTACAAAATGATAAAAATATCCAGACGAATTTAACTATTTAAGAAGGTCCACGTAAAATAAAAATAGAAAAAAGGATATCGAGTTTTCGATTTTCTATAATCTCCTCCTAAGGTATCTTAGAACTAAAATTGATTTAATAGGAAACGTGACTGAGAGATCATTTATTTCAGGCTTTAAAATCCTGCGAGCTGTAACATTGAAACGTAATAAATCCCGTCAGTATAACATTTTCGATTTAATGACTATCTAAATTTAGAATTTCCTGAAAGTTTTATACAGCAATCAGACATCTAAAAATAAATTTAACTTAGAAAATATTAATACGAAAAGTCTTCAATTTTGATTTCAAATTTTTAAAAGATTGTCAAGCTTAAATAAGAAAAATTGGTTTTTCCTTTATTTACACAACAATCAGGAGAGTGTTATTCGAACCACCTAGTGTTGACTTTGCTTTGGGTGTGCTGGAAACATTTTAGCGCCCACGCAATCAACACTTTAAGATTGAAATTTTCAGATTATACTCAATATAAATAAATATTATTTTTCTTTTCTGTTAATATTAAAAGTTTAATTTGATTCTGTAGATATTATGTCAGATTTCATTAAAATTGCTTTATTTATTCCTCTGTAATTTTCATTTTATTAATGTGAAAACTTTTATGTGACGTGGTCTATTATTTACAAAAACTTGATAACATTAAGTTTGCTCGAAATATTGCCTGCTGTAGAATTTTTCAGAGTTTTCTTTATTTTGTTAACTTCTAATATAACTGAACTGAACTGAACTGTATGAGAAGAATTATTAAATATTGTTCGTTCGGCGTGCTATAAAGCCATAACGTATCGATTTTAGATATAAAATTGAGACAGATTTTAATAAAAGCGAACACACTTAAAAATTTTATTACCAAGCTGTAAGTACATACGGGGTAGTAAAAAATATAAGCAAAAAAAACTTTCTCACGATGAACATATTTTATGGAATAGACACCATTAATGTAGGCTCAAGCGTAATATATTTTCCGTGAGTATAATTTCCCTTCATTTCTGCAGCAACATCATTATTAACGTTCATAGCGCATGAGAAGGGGCCCTTTGTTTTGTTATTTCAGAAATATTATAAAAAATACAAGTTTTTTCTTTCTTTTTTAATCTGAAAGGTTCACCCTTGATATCTACTGAATATGTGTAGATATGGAAATAGGAAAAAATGGTTCAAGCTATTTATGAAGGGGAAGACTAAAGTGCATTAGTGGTTCAATCACACATGTCACTGCGTTTGCTTGATGTGATTTCTTGCTTTGATGTCCAAGCTATATTGAGGGTGAATCTCTTTCGGCAAATCTAAAAAGATATAAATGTATTGCTATGGATAGTAGCATATGATATCAAGATTTAAACGGTGCTTTAAGGGTTTTGAAACCTTGGGATAAAGGCATTGATGCATCGCTCGACAAATTGTGTTAAGCTTTGAAGAGGATAAATAAAACTGAAATCAAAAAGGAAAACATAGAAGTTTTGACCAAACTACTTTGCAACTTTTCACATTGTTTAATTGGCAAACATTACATTTTAGCGCATTAAATCTTTTACAATAATTTTACTTTATATTTGTAACTTTGCTGCGAACATCGTACAAAATATATTTTTGTATCACTGAAAAGTGATAAATGAAAAATGATAAGTTTCAAGGTAGTTTAATGCAAAACATTCCTAATGGCGAGAGACTGCAAAGCATGTCTTATCATGAACATTTTATTTTTATTAAATTGGAACGGGCCAAAAGAAGGCTTCAAAAGCTTTGTCTAGAATGAAATTGTGTTTTTGACAACTAGAAGCCAAAAATGGTCGAAGTTCACCCGATACTATTCAGTAAAGGTCCCAAAATCAAGTCAAAATATTAAAATAAAATAAAGTCCACCAAACCAAAATTTCGAAAGAGAGCGCTGGAGGTCATAGAATAAAATAGAGGCTCTTTAATCTGATCTTTACTTGGGAGCAGCCTGATATAGTATAGTGCCTGCACCCGAAGCTGCAGGTCCGACAGATGATTGCCATGCAGCTCTTCGCCCGGCGGAGATGGGGCGAGGCTAGGCGAGGCCTCGAGACTCCCCTCCTATAAATCTTCAATTTCTACGAACTTATTTGTAATCCAACAAAGTCACAAAATATATTGAACAGTATTTCACGATTTAACAAAACTATTTACTCATGACGGTTTATGATGATTATTGTTATATACCACAGAATTGTCTTTCACTGGTCTGCAATTCTTATAATTCCACCTAAAAATGCGATCCAATAACATCCAAATGTTCCAAATTGATCATCCACACAAGATATCAACTTCGATCTAAACTTAAAGTAAAGCGTTTTACGTTCAACTGCATCCCGTAAAGTATACTAAAAAAAGGTCTTTCCCTTCTAAAAGCACCTCCTTAAAGACTGACTTTTTAATACAAGAAAATTAACTCAAATCATTTAATAATTGGAGCTTCGTCAACAGCTCGTGCCACTTTCACTTAAGACAGTCACTCTAGACTGTCTGGAGCTCACGCAAACCGCGCAACCGCATTCAACCTTTTCCAAAGTCGGAACATCACCTAACACAGAAAGATAAATTTGCTTTTGTCGGTCTAAACAATTTGGCGAATAGCAACCTGCGTTACTCCAAAAACGAACACTTAATCTCAATAGTTGAATGTAATAAAACGAGTACATTAAAAAATCCTGTTACTAAACAAATTATTTTAAAACAAAAATAAATACAAGAATATATTCATCTTAATTTCCAAAGTCGATTCTCGGAATGTTTCGCCAGAACATGTTGTATGTTTTAAAATGCACAAGAGACGTACTGAGAAGATTTTTTAATTGTTGAAACTATTTATAACAAGACGAGAAAATGCAAAATAATACTAGCGTAAGATGCATTTAATAACATAAGCGTCGGCAGAAGCTTGTGCTACTTTGACTTGAGAATCACTTCAGACTGATTGCAGAGTACGCATCACGCTGACCCTACCGAAACCCCGCAACCGTATTTAGCTTTTGCCAAAGTTCCCAGTCAATCGTCGGAGCACCACATAACAGAAAAATAGATTTGATTTTGCCCGTCTAAATAATTCAGCAAGTAGCAACCTCCATTATTTCAAAAACGCACATTTAATTTCAATTCTCGGAAATTGTTATCTTATTTAATAGGTAACGATTTATTTTCTCATGGAAATGTGACCACCAGAACATATATATTTTGAAATGTACCAAGGATGTGCTGAAAGGGTTTCTAATTGTTGAGATTGGATATAAAAAGATGAGAAAATCCAAACTTTAAGGTTCAAAATGTTACCTAAGGAAGTTTCAAACATGACTAAATCAATCAAGTACTTAAACGTAAATTATTACAAAAGAAAGTTTTGAACATTGTATTACTAGTTTTTTTGGTTTTTGTTTGGTAATTGCACTTTTCCAACAACACAACTGATTTAGTATGATAGCGTCAACTTTTGAAACAGCTGAGGGAAACAGATACCAACACCTTACTGCACGAGTGGCCAGACTATGCCATATTGAAACTTTACCATCCCCCATTTTTCTAAACTCGTTATAAGAAAATAACTCAAATAAAAGGCGAGGTGCCACTATTTGTTCCTATTCACCTTCTAGAAGAATCTATGTATCGAGAGAGATTACTTTTATCCTCAAACAAGCCACTTGATTGTGTTAAAAGCTACAATACCTTTTTGAAAATTTTAGAAATACTTATGAGAAGGGTTATTCCTGTCTAAACTTGCTAGTAATAGTTTGTGAAAAAAAACATAAAATGCAAGAATCTCTTGACTCATGTCAAGGTACTTACTTTAAACATATTTTTGCCAATTTGGGGAAATGACTAAGTAACTTAGAACATTTTCTATTATTTGGACAGGTAAGCAAATTGCCAACAGTCTCAAAGACAAAAACTACAATATAGATAATTACGGGGCATTAGATGAAAGTGAACACGTACCATTGGTGTTTAAAAGTAAGATAGGTTAGATTTTTTAAGGTTTTGCTCGGGAAAAAATAAAATCTTAAAGTGGAAGGAAGCAACTCACACAGCAAAACTTTACTATTTCGTAACAACATAGTAACTGTGTAAAGTAAACGATGTAAAGAAATAGTAAAATAAAAGGTAACTATAAGTTAACTATTGGTTACTTTTAGATTACGTTTGGATAACTATCTGTGGGAATGTCACTAAGCCTAGCAATCTTCCGAGCATTCAAAAGTTACATTGCATTTTCTATATCTTTACTATATATTTAGTTACTACTTAGTTACGTTGCTGCTGCCGATGCCGTACGCGTGCTGACGATAAACCGTTCAGGAAACATAAATTATTTTTATAATAAATTAATTATTGTTACCGCAAATTTCCAGAAATCCAAAAAGTCAAACAAAATTAAAAACATTTTCAACTAATTTGTTTCAGATCATTCTATTATTTTTGTTGTTTTTTGGGGGGTTGGAATGCTCTATATTCAGGTGTAATGAGGGTTGTCTGACATTTTTTTATTTAATAGCTTCGTCTGCCTCTGCCACCGGGATTTGAACCTGAGTTGTTGTAGCCACCTGGTTGGTAAGTTGTCCTTCTGACCAACTGCGCTAAAAAGCTGTAGATGCTATTGTGAATACGCATTAAATATATTTATTTGATATCGTCACTAAAACTTTAAAACAGGTTGTTGGAATTATTATGCACGATTTCTTACAGCCATTGTTAACAATTTCTTTTGTACATACTTTAAGGCAGTTTTTGCAACAACCACAAAATTCTTGTTTTTATATTCTTAACTATTTCTTGCGAATAATGCTTTGCAATGATAATTGTTTTTATTTTACATTATTATTGGATTTCGTTATCGCCCAGGGCTAAATTTGTGCTAGAAAACTTACCGTTGGTGGTAGCAGCAAATAAATAGTCAAAAAATAGGAATATTACCATAAAATGTTGTTTTATTGTGATATGACGAGTGTGTGTCTGAAAGTAGGCTTTAAATGCTAATATTACTTTATGGGGACCAAAAGACAACGCAGTTGCCGCAATGAACCTTTTTGGTTTCTCTAGCAAGTAAACTTTCTGTGAATTGACGGTTATATAGCTAATAAATATCATACAAACGGTTACATCCGGTTTCATAGGAACTAGATTGCAACTATATAGTTAATTAATCCAAAGATGCCTCGAAATAGTTAATGGAAAGTAATCCAACAGTTTGGATGTATAATTATAGTTAACAAAACGTTATATTACTGTAAAAGGTAGTAAACTCTTGCTGTCTGGGATAAAATGTAATATAAGAATATGGTTTACTGAAATTCTACACAATTTTTGGTCTCTTTACTGGGCGAACGGTCGACCACTGCCACCAAAACCCCGGGTACCTGCGGCGCGTCCCTTCTGAAGACCGATTTGACCTAAATACCTAAAATTTTTATCTAAACAACTACAATTTTTATGTTTATTAATTTGATTAAAATATTAATTCATAGTTAAAGTAAATAAGAAACGACAAGACTTACATAGAGTATAATAATAAATGTTTTAATTTGTTCTGTGCCAAGTTAAATATTGCAATAAAAACTTTAATTATTCTTAATTAATATATATATTGGAAATTTCTATATTATATATTATTATATTATATAATAATAATCAATTTGTTGCTGTTGGGAGTAACAGAAAATAATTAGCAAGCAGTAGAGTTACTACAAATAGTTGTTTTATTGTAACATGACGTATTCTGTCCTAAAAATCAGCTTTAATATGCTAATATTACTGCAAAGGGACAATCAGATAGTGCACTTGTCGCAACGAACCTTTTCGGTTCCTCTAACAAGTAAACTTACAGTAAGTTGACGGTTGTCTGACTACTAAAGAACATAAGAAAGTTTAGCTACGGCTTCATACCAACTAAAACGTTACTACATAGTTACCTGACCCAAAAATGCCTTAAAAATAGTTAAAGAGAAGTAATAGAACGGTATGAATGTAAAATAATAGTTAACAAATAGTAACATTGCTGTAAAAAGTAGTAAACTTTTGCTGTCTGAGAATAGTAGTATAATTTAGGATGGATATTTGAACTTACCGTAATTTTGTTGTTAGGAAAATTCAGTAATTAGCGAACTTTTCCTTATTAAGTTATTTATGCTTGTAAATAACGATATAGCATCATTTTATTATTTTCAATCTTTTATTTTGTAAATATGTTATTCCTCTTTAGAAATTAAGTTTAACGTCTGTCTATAACATAAAAGACGCTTGGTTTAATGCCCCTTGACATTGTCTACATTTACTACATTATTCTTTTATAAAAATTGTTTCTTAATATTAAATTAGAGATTTATTAGAGCTTGATATAGAATGAAATTACCTCTGAATTTATATTTCTCAGACTTCATTTTTGCTATTTAGAGAATTTGACACTCTTATCTTTTAGTTTTATTACCCTTACAACTATAAACCTGTACCTTGTCTAGCACAGACAAGTTTATATTTCCTATAATTGCCGAGTGCAACGTCCAAATTTCTCGCTAAATCACACCCTTATGGCATTATTTTATTGGTTGCCCGATCACCCGATATGTTGATCAATCAATTATCTGTTAATTCCATCCTCTTGGGAGGTTAGAAGTTACCTTTTTTGCTTCAGCACTCAAAATAGCTTATCTACCGCTATCGAAGCAGAAGCACGCGTCTTTTGTGTCTTCTCTTGTGAAATTTTGGAACATAGAAATAATTTCGCAAACTACTGAGAAATAGTCAAGTGTTGAACTAGTTTCTGCTAGGGTAAAATTATACCTGAGTGAAAATACCGCAAATGAATTCTGTCTTCGTTAAACAACTGATAGACTTTTCTCCGGGATCTTTCGGATTACTCTTTATCGTACCGTACCTCGAAAAGCATCGCCAGCAGACAGAAATTGCCAAATAATAAGCGTACCGTTATTTATCTTATAATATGTTAATATTTTTATCAAATTTTCTACGAGATTAGTACTGCCTCGCTCTGTATAGATATTTTGAAAGTCAATTAAAATATCTTGTTACTTAACGGATGAGGAAGACGTCCATTCTTGTAAAGATTTAGATAGTAACTGGAAATCAGATTTTGTGTGAACCGGTGCTGCGAGTTCAGTGAATTCCGTGCCAACTGGGTTCTCTTTGTATTGGTTTAGTTTCCGTTGTGATAAATAAATAAATTTTTTTAGAAGAAACATCGTTGACTTATACAATTTGTCAATCTACATTTGCAATTATTTGCGAAATATATCTGCATTTTATCGTCACGTCACCAACCGCTTGCATAAAAGTAATCCACTATAAAGATTACTTAATCATCGCTTCGCATTGGTGAAGAGTCTCACAACATCCTTTTATACTAGTGAAAAACCCGACAAACCCTTTCACAGTGGTGAAAGGCCCGTTAATATGGTTAATTAATAAAAATATATTGTTTGCTGAAATGTAACGTAACTAACTAGTTCCGAACCTTTAATATCTTTTATTTGTTTGCATTTTTTATTATTATAAAGTCGATGTTTCTTTATCGTTCATTCATGTTAAATCTTGATAACGAAAATTCTTACTATTCAACAATTTTGTCAACTTGTTCTTGTTTGACGATTTACTTATATAAAGTTTAATTGCAAAACACCTACAGGTGACGAATTCAATTTAATTACGGCTATTATTTATATTTTTCATATTTTAATATTTATGTTTGTTTACCTTGCTTTCATTTTACTAGTGCTCCTTGTATTGCGCTGGATTGTTGAACCGTAAGTATTAACAAGCTTAATCCGATCGCATTTATTGTGTATATGTTTATATCTAATGCAGTTGCTTTATTTATTGATGTTTATTTATGTGTGTATATAAGTTGTCTAACAGCGTAACCTGGACTGCTGCAACCTGTTTTTTTATATTTTCTTTTCTACAGTATGCCAGTATATGTATTAACTTAATTCGACCTTTTATTGGATCATGAGCATATTTATTAAGCATTACAGGAATCAGCTGTCCCGGAATCCAGTGGCGTCGGTATTCTCATATGTATTCCTTATCTTAAGTTCACATTATGAAAGTTAGTATCTAAATACATAGAGTGCAGTATAATCTCCATTTCATTTATTTGTGTATCATTCGAAACTACCAACATAATACGAAGGCAGACTTTTTGCCAGTTTGAGACGATGGATAGAGCATTTCAAAAACCATCCGTAAAATGCTCGACTAAAATATTTTTGTAATAGAAATATGAAGTACTTTTCATTATGGTCAAGACTATTTGGTTTGTCCATGAATCTTGAGCGTAACAAATGTGTATTCATTAATCAATTTCAGTCAATTCAGCTAAATTTCTATTTGGTTGCTCCATGTGTTACTCTATAAAAATAGTCTGAACCCAGATTTTCAGCTCGCAGGTACTTTGTTGTTTCTGTATGGGCTAAAGGACTAGCTAGATCATCAAATTTAATCTTTTATCGTAATAATCATTGGTTATTGTCAACCAACAGTAAACGTAGGCAACACAAAAGAGTCATCAGTGAAGAACAAAACATCAAATCTGGAAGTGCTAATACAGTTTTGGACTGGCTGGATGTCATTCTGTGGGTGGACACCTCTCAATGGTAATTAGAAAGCAATTTCTTGTTCCAATTCAACACAGAATAAAATTATTAAAGGACGAAACCAAACTTTAAAGCTTCTTCCTTTTCCTTTTAATTCTTAATTGTTCCTTAAGCTCTTCTTCTTCAGTAAAATATTAACAAACTATCAGTTTAATTTTGATTAACTCTGTCGAAGTTCTTAAACGAGGTTCATTGTCAGTACAGTCTCTTGAAGTTTTTAATTAAGGCAACTCATGCAAACATAAAAAGAGAAAAGATGAATATACAGCAAGATTTAAACTAATCTTGATATTTATTAAATAAAAGCTTATACCTGTTTAAATTTCTCATTATTTCAAACCATGGTTTACATTGTTAAAATTAAAAATTTGCGAATAATTATATTGCGGTCAAAATAGCGGGGATGCCGTAGGTGTTATTTGACCATTTCATATTTCTCCTGCTTTATTTTTTTTATTTTTTCCACCATTTCTGTTTTTCCAACGAGTTAAAAT
>VTPC01086484.1:15253-26189 GCA_011009095.1 Ignelater luminosus | reverse complement strand
TTTTTTTGGCATGACTTACGTAAAAGTAATAATTCTAGTTATTAGATACAAATAACTAAATTAGTTACTGGACAGGTGGACAATACCTGATTTAAATTAAAATGGGAACACTATATTTAAATGTAGCATTTTCCATAAGGAATTTGTTAGGTTATGAGTTACCTATAACTGACTTTTTTAGCTATGGGACAGGCATTCAATAACTAAAAAATTGACAAAATACATTTTAGTTATTGGACACCTTACGACATGCCTTCAACCTAATCTAATTTACTGGACTTGTAAACGAAACGTTAACTACAGTATTATATAGCTTCTAGATACCCTAACTGTTGTTAAGATTAAATCTAGGCTTGGTAAAATAGACAGTTTACAAGGGTGGTCTGAAAAGTTTCCGACCTCAACGTGAAGATGGCAGCACTCGTAAATAAAAGCTACTGAATTTCGTTGTTTATCTGTTGACAGTTACTCACCAAAGTTTCAGCCATTTTGGACGCGCAGTTTTTATGTAACAGTCGTTTGAGTGAGTTGATCTGTGTTTTTTTGTGAAAATGGACCAAATAAAAGATGAGTTGGATTCTGTGTATGGGGACTCTGCACCATCATTTACCACAGTGAAATTTTGGGCTGCTGAATTTAAACGTGCCCGTAAGAGCTTGGGAGACGATGAACGTTCGGGACGTCCAAAAACTGCAACTACCGACGAAAACATCGCCAAAGTTCACCAAATGGTGCTGGACGACCGCCGAATTAAAGTGCGAGAGATGGCAGAGGTTATGAACCTGTCAAAAGAACGTGTTTGTCACATATTAAATCAACATTTAGGCATGAGAAAGCTGTCCGCGCGTTGGGTGCCGCGTTTGCTCACGTTAGACCAAAAACGTGTTCGAATGAATATTTCCAACGCTCTTTTGGCGCAGTTTAGGCGAAATAAATCCGAGTTTTGGCGTCGATTAATTACTGTAGATGAAACTTGGATACACCATTATACGCCCGAAACAAAAATACAGTCCAAACAGTGGACTGCAAAGGGAGAACCGGCTCCAAAAAAAGCAAAAACTGTTTTTTCGGCTGGGAAAGTGATGGCGACTGTTTTTTGGGATAGTCATGGAGTTATTTTAATCGATTATCTTCAAAAAGGAAAAACCATTACAGGAGCATACTATGCATCATTACTTGACAAGCTGAAGGCAGAACTTGCGAAAAAACGGCCACATTTGCAGAAAAAGAAAATCCTGTTTCACCAAGACAACGCACCGTCTCACACCTCAGCGGTTGCCATGGCGAACATCCACGAATTAGGGTTTGAACTGCTTGACCATCCGCCTTACTCACCAGATCTAGCCCCAAGCGACTTCTTTTTGTTCCCTCATCTAAAAATTGCGCTCGGAGGACAAAGATTTTCGTCAAATGAAGAGGCAATCACTTTCGTGAACAATTATTTTGCAGAGAAAAATGCCGAGTACTATTTGGACGGGTTACAGAGATGGGAGCATCGCTGGGAGAAGTGTGTAGAGTTACAAGGAGACTATAAGAAGACGCCACAAATTTGTAATCAAGATGGATGAATACATACATTTCACGTAGTATGGAAGACTAATGGTTGCTATGTGATTCCCCAGTAAACTAAGTGATCCAGCGCACATATGTATACATATGTATACGGATACATATGTGCGTTCAGCATAATTCGTAAAAAAGGTTCCTTATTATAATGTGGCAAAGTAAACGTGTCCAATAACTACTATATGTCCAACAACTGGGTAGTTTACCCTTTCTTACCTTCAAACAATATCAACTTGTTTTTCTTTTGGATGAGATTACCAATGTAATTGTCAGTAAAATGCTACCAAGATTTTAGAAATATTTAGATGTTTTGAAAAAATAATTTATTTTCCAAATATTCATAACAGAAATTTCTTTTAGGCAAAGCAAAATTTTTATGGCAACGAAATAGTTCGATTAGGTACTAATCTATCATTTTATTTAACAGCAATCTTTTTTATTTGAACAAACATGGTAGTAAAACTTGAAACCATAAAAAAGTAGAACTACGTACAGGTGTTTTAATGTTATATCGGCGTTAAATACCAAGCAACACATTTAGTTCATACTTGAATTCGCATTGATACGCACGTTTGTTTTATACCATCGATCGATAGTAATTTAAAATTATTCGTGTTAATTAAATTTTAGTTAATTGTATATGTGTGAGGACTGATGTGTAATTTTAACAAATTAATCTAAAGAAGGATACTTTAAGCAATAAATAAATCGTCTGTACTGATGTTACGGAAACCTAAAAGTAATTATGTACGGAAGCTAGAAGAACCGTGGTGGTTGTTTTCTTTATAGAATTCTAACTATTATTTAAATTAATAATTAATTAAATTTTTTCATATTACAATTAGATATTCTCTAAAGTAACATTTTATTTGTAGTGAGAAAATTGAATTAAGAAAGTCTAAAACTCTTATGTAATATGTACCTTGTTATCAATAATGTTCTTGAAGACAGCTTGGACTTCGAAAAGATTAATACCCCAATTATCAGGTAAGGATTTGGCTATAATTTCTTTAAATAACTATTAAGTTTGACAAGCATCTTATAAAAGATTTAAAATTAATTGTGTTGATTTATTATTACTATTACAGAAGACAGTAAATCTCGATAGCAATTTAAACAAAAACTGAAACAGACGGACGTAAAACATTATCTATTACCTAACAAATAAAAACGGATATTACAAGAAATGTGTAGATTACTAAAATATTGAAGTTAAAAATATATATTTAAGGGATAAAATTCTGATAAAAAACTAAAAATGAAAAGCGGCAGCTTGCAGCTGCACTACCGCTAGCAGCTGCATGTCACATGTTCAATTTATATTGGTTATAAACGTGCGAATTTCCGTGAGGCTTATCAAGTTATAATATACAGACCTTAAAGTTATATTAAAGGGTTTTTGCTACATTTCGTTAGAATCAAATTTTTCCAAATTCTGCTAATCAACATAATATTATAAGAATAAGAATTTACGTATTACTGTTGTTTTTATTTACCGATAAATTGGTTAACCAGTTGACGGATAAATCGGTCAATTTATCGTTGAAAAGTGCGGAGCATTACATGTATGGACTCTCCATCAATTTACCAACTTCAAAGATGTCGCATATATTCAAACTGTCACCATTGGTGCTGTTATTTTCGATTTAGAAGTTAAAACTTAGAGTTCGTAATAATATTGTTAGAAGGTTTAGGAGATTGATGATCTATTCAGTGGATTAATAAAAATGGGAAAAATATTGAAAGATGACGCAATCTTTATAAGAAATAACAAAGGATTTAATTTTTCATAAACCAAGACCCAAAAATTACAAGAACCGAATATTCCAGATGCCGCAATATAAAGCCAAATAGCCAATAGCTTCAGTACCTATCAGTCCAATGCAGATTAAAAATTAATGATAATTTGCAAGTTTTTAATCTTTCACCACTCAGCTTTCAGGTACCTTTCAGACTTTCACAGAGGCATACCCCATACAATTTTTTTCAAAAAACTCGCAACTTTGAAATTATAGGGCCAATTGTACTCACAGACCTCACTCGGCCGAATGTGTAATCTTTTTCGTGCGTATTATTTCCTAAGTAATTGCCTGGGAATCCCCTATTTTTTAAATTGAATTTTTTGAGACTTAGGTTATTCACTGAAATGATTTCTAACGTATTTATAGAAGCGTCGATTCTGCTTGAGTAGAAGAAGGCGTTGGTTTTCTATCATTAGTGATTTTAGTTATCACTTAACAATTGAACAATTGAACTTGTGAGCAGTTTTAATATAAGAAGTTTACATGCTGCAGCGTTTAACAACCCTTTCCGAAAGTATACCTAGCGATAAAACATACAGGTGGTAGCTTGGCAAGATTGAACTTGCTGTCAGTAGCAGATTTGGAGAAGAGGTGATAGCGCCAAGTATTTAATGTTGTTGTCTTGTCACCACCATAAACATGAACAAGTATACGTTTCATGTGAAATTAACATTATATGATTATTATTAATAATAATAATAATTTAATAGTAATAAAACTGTTTTTAAAGAAATCAAAAATCTCAAAAAAGTATTGTTTCTACGGAAAATTGGTAACTTTGATGAAGCGTAACTATCTACCTAATCGTTCTACAAAAACCTTTTTCGTACAAAAATTTTAGCAAATGTAATTTGTTTTTCCTGTTTATAGCACTGCACTGGAAATGAATAAACAGTTCCATTAGTGTTATTGTATGAATTGTTACATGTATTCGATTCTTTCGTATTATTTTACATTTTTTCCGTTAGATTAGAGGACTGCATCTTTCTAAGGAAGCGTTTTAGAAAAAAATGTTATTGGAACTCTTGTTTTAAATTGATGTCCAAAACACGCTTTTGAAGTAGCACTTCGAACTTATGTTACACCTTGTACTGAAACTCTAATTCAAACTATCGCCTTAAGATGTCAAATACTTTATTATTGGAACTATTAAGAAATATTAAAAGTAATTCTAATGCCGGTCTTATTTTGTACAGATTCATTTGACGACTTGTAAGGTAAGCTTTTCAGATTGGTACAGGCTTTTTCATTTTTTCAAGAAAGCAACTTTTTCTTTAAGCCGAACTTTGGCTTTTATTAGATCACTTATGGTCTGACTGTATCCTTCACGGTAACTAGCGCTAAAAGAGAAATTTAGGTTTCTTTCAGAGAAATCCTGATCATTCTCGATCCTTTTAAAAATTTTGTCATACGGCTTCAAATTATTATGGTTTTGATCGTCACCATGTTTTATCATAAATACTTTCTTTCGCCCTTATGTTTCGCAATATCCGCTTTCTGTTCTAATCTGTTTTTCTTGGCTCTCCTTTTTATAGATTCAAAGTTGATATGTTGCCAGGGTTTTTAGACTCTAAAAGATTTGTTTCCAATTTTTGTCTTGTGCTGCACCATCAGCTAGTAGGATATTTGTATACCAAGGATTTATTGAAAACCCCCTCTTCTGAAACAGGCCTTATTTTGCTTATTTAGCTTTCAGCTATGTAGCCATAACTTCAATTCGCTTTATTGTCGTCGGCCATTTGGAAAATAAACTCCTTTCACGTGATATTTGGCAAATACTACAATCTACCTGAAACTATCATCAAAGTGCCAACTCTCCTGACTGGAAACTGTCAGGTAAGTGACATTGTACCAAAGCAGGGAAAGTTCTTTACTAACTACGGAAACAGTAGTGTTACAAAAATGTAGTTTGCCGATTAAGAGGGCACAGATAACCAAATAATGAGCTTGGTGTCCGACTTTAGTAAATACAGAAAGGGAAAGACGCTTTGATTGGTTTGAAGTTTGTGAGATTGTGAAGATAGAACTGTTGGGCCAAAGGTCACATTAAAAAGTTGCAGAACTTCTCTTTACAAATAATTTAAATAGTTTTAGCCTCAAATATCTTTTTCTTTTTAATACCACTGAACTTGGAATCAAACTTGAAATGATTTTGGTAAAAATGTGTATATGGTAAATTGTAGTTATCCAATTTTTTCAAATCAATTTGGGAAAGTAAAAATATCATTTATGGTTTTTGGTAAAACATAATGTAATGTATGTTTCTTTTGCTTTTAGGTAAGATGATCCTGTGGTTATCAAATACTGCAATCGTATCAAATAAAGCGGTAAGTTAATCTTAACTGAATCTATTTTGAAAATGTTTAAACTCCCATGTCTTGGTACAGTCTCTTTGTCAACGCCACCTTTACTACACTATATTTTTATGGTATTTTAATTCTCTAGTACTTCTCTAGGGAAAAATCTCCCAAACAAGCGGTAAATAATGGGCAATACTAAAAAACGTATCAATTTAAATGTACCTACTACGTTGCGTGCTTTGTAAAAAGAAGGATTGGTACTGATTACGCTACTGTAAAAATCTTGACTTTGCCGTCATTGTCGTTTAGTTACAAAGACGTTGCCTAGAGCAACTAATATGTAAATGACTTGTTTCATCTGATTTTAAAAATAAACCGAGAAATATGAATCCAGGAAATAGTTATTTATATAACAAGAGTGTAAAGTGAAGTTTTTTGAATGAGTCGCTCGTGCCATAAACCGTACGAATTCAAAAAACACACTTTACACTCGAGTTGTAGTATATACAATATTTTTTGCACGCCCGTATTTTGAAGAAAATACTAAAGAAAAGCCATTGAGGGTAGATTAGAAAATGAAGTTGGCCAAGATCATTAGAACGCATAATGATTTCATTACGACATCGATACGGTCATTATAACATCGATACGTGAAATTAATTGCAAATGTTTATAACTGTCAACTTTCGACATTGACAACTAGTTGTAAAGCACCAACTTTACAGGCGGTCGTGCAAAAAAATAATTTTGATAAAATATTGCCACAAATTTGTTTTAAAGGTTAAATACCTTCGAATAGCACGTTTCAGCTTTCTTTTCCAGAAGCAAAGGGACATTTTATATTTTATTGCATTTAAGTGCGACACCAATCTAACTGAAAACCAATGGTAATATTGAATAACCTAAAGTGTCTTATTATTGCTAATTTCACACATGACAACGCGGAGGCCTTTATTGCCTATATCTCGAAGGATCAAACCGTAAAATCTTTTCACACACTTTAGACTTCGCTATATAACAATAAAGAATATTCTTTCACACAATCTTGAAATAACGAAGACTAGAATATATGTGTTCGTCCCTTTGCATAAGGTCCAAAACTTTCTAATGTCTCGGGCTTGGGGTAGATTTATTTAATACCAGGTGTATACCTATGAAATGAGACTTTCAGCTATTAGACCACAGATGTCGCTAGGAGTATTTTTAAACTGTCCCAAATGTCTTATTTTTTCGTCTGTCATCTGTCAACAATATTCAATTCATTGTTTGTGATGTTTCATACAACAACGCATTTTTTTCGCTCTTAAAAATGTCGAATTTCGTGCCTTCAAACTACGATTTGCGGACATCGTTGATTTTCTGTTATCAATTGAAGAAAAACGCTTCTCAAGCTCATCAAATGCTTATAGAAGCTTACGGTGGACATGCTCTAAGCAGAGCACAGTGCTTCAGGTGGTTTGAAAAATTCCGAAGTGGTGATTTTAGCGTGGCGAACGAGGAACGTGGCCGGCCACCGAAAA
Source organism: Ignelater luminosus (assembly GCA_011009095.1). Classification (NCBI taxonomy): domain Eukaryota; kingdom Metazoa; phylum Arthropoda; class Insecta; order Coleoptera; family Elateridae; genus Ignelater; species Ignelater luminosus. The sequence goes on along the minus strand of VTPC01086484.1, from coordinate 19,001 downwards.
AGTTTGAGGACACCGAATTGCAAGCATTGTTGAATGAAGATGATGGTCAAACGCAAGAAATGATGGCAGAGCAGTTGGGAGTGACCCAAAAAACCATTTGCAAACGTTTGAAAGACATGGACGTGATTTTAAAGGTCGGAAGATGGGTGCCGCATGAACTGACTGAAAGGCAGCAAGAGAACCGAAAAACCACTTGTGAAATGCTGCTCTCCCGGTTCAAAAGGAAGTCTTTTTTGCATCGAATCGTTACGGGTGATGAAAAATGGGTGTATTTCTCCAATCCCAAGCGTAAACGCCCGGCCACAAGCCAAAATCAACGGCCAAACCAAATCGCTTCGGCCGCAAGGCAATGCTGTGTGTTTTCTGGGATCAGCATGGTATGATTTGGTACGAGCTATTAAAACCAGGTGAAACAGTTGACGGTGCACGCTACCAACGACAATTGGCCGATTTGAACAGCGCTATACACCGAAAACGCCCAGAATATGCCGATCGGCGTCACAAAGTAATTTTTCTTGATGACAATGCACCACCGCATCGAACAAGAGCGACCCGGGAATTGGTGGAGACGTACGATTGGGAACCGCTGGTGCATGCGGCTTACTCACCAGACTTGGCGCCTTCCGATTATCATTTGTTTGCATCGATGGGCCACGCACTTTCCGAGCAGCGCTTCAATTCTCACGAAGAAGCCAAAAAATGGCTCGATGATTGGTTTGCGGCCAAAGACGGCCAATTGTTTTGGCGCGGCATTCACAAATCGCCTGAGAGATGGGTAAAATGTGTCGCTAGCGATGGCTATTGTTTTGAAGATTAAATTTGTAACCATGTTTTGTTAATAAACGTTTAAAATTGAAAAAAAAAGTCTCATTTCATAGGTATACACCTATGTATTTAAGCTCTTTTTAAATCGGAACATATGGAGAAGTCAGATTAGAACAAAATTTGAAGCCAACTAATACACTAATGGCTTTATGTCATTCTGCTGCATACGCCAAGGATTGCCTGTAAAAAACTACAAAAGATGCTAGAAGTCAGCTCATAGTCTTGTATACTACAATAACATGTTAACATGACTTACACAGTAATGTCTAACACAAAGATTTTGAAACCGCAGTGCTGTTGAACAATGCTAAATGTGACCACTCAAAATCCAAAGATTAGCTGTGTCACAGTGATGATAACAATAGAAGTCACAAGATTTATTAGTCCTATATATGATGGTCCGGCAGCAGGATTAAACTAGTTTTGGACATTATGTACTTGAACCCAAATAAATTTAGGCAAGTGGTCGACAACCACCACTTTGCAGATCTTCACACAATCAGGCCCGGCGTAACCTCGATACAGGACCGGAGGAAGACCCACAGCGAAAAGATAAAGAAGTTTTGGAAGAGAAGGAACGCAAAGGATTGGAGGCTAACTAAGTTTCACTGCGCCGGGCAAGACGATGTAAAAAATTAGGCTTACTTCTTCGGGAATCAGTGTTTGGATGTTTGCTACCTGAGAACGTATCTGATAAACCCTCCAGAATTTAGAAAGTTCCTAAGAAGAAATCAGAAGCTATTAAATTGGGCGATCTTGCTTGCCATGCAATGCTGCCAAACTAGGCAATGAAGAAACATGCGATATGAAACAGCTTACCTTGCTGCATCAGCAGTGACGCTACCTTATTAAAACCATACATGATTTTATTTCATTTGTTACAGTCCCACGTTCAGAAATGTTTCCAACATTTCAACATAGCAATTACAACTATACCCAGTGGCGAAAGTTTGGTTTGTTAACGTGCCCGTGAGATAAGAATGAACTTCGTCCGACATAATTATTCCTTGTTATGCAATATTTTTAAAATTGACTGCTGAAATTAAGAAGATGAACCTTGCCATTATCATTTTGTTGCTGGACAATCTCACTATTGTATATGGCTGAAATATTAAGTTTAGATTTGAAATCTACAACGTAAATGAGAGTTTGATTCTGGTGTACAGACTATACAATTTTCACCAAAAAATCTTGATCTTTTATTAAAATCTTCTTACCATCTCAAAATAATATTCATTGGATGAAATCTGTCCCTGTGCTTGCAGATTAAATTTACAACAAGAACGTCTCTGTATAATAGTTTTACTTAAAATACACGACTTTACTGTATGAATCTATTGATTAACAAGCCATTAACCCATGGCACATGAAACTTTTAATATCAGCGTATAAATGCACCTTTTGTAACATACGTTACATCAATAATTTCTGCACAGCAACCCATCAAAAATCGTTCAATCCTGCTGGTCACGATCTCCAGTCGACAAATGTTGGCTACTCAAGAAATGTCGAGCAACTGTCTCATTACATGTGATTTGAAAGGTATGGCATCAACGTGGAAAAAATGTCTTACTACTATAGTGACGGTTTGTTTGTGAATGCTATAGGGTTTTACACTTCAATTCAGTTTGAAAAAAAAGTTTTACATCAATTCTTCTATAGTTAATTCTTCTATTTTACATTTGCTATTGATATAAATATTTAATTAATTTTAGAGATAGAAGCAACTTGTTTTTATAGACTGGCAGATAAGCTGAAATTATATTAGAGCCGTTCGTATTTAGAATCTTTGGACTTTTGAAAAATGATATCTGAATTTTGTATCGTGTCGGTTTTACCTGTTAAGTATCATAAGGAGCAGAAGTAAACCAAAAAAGAACTGTGTGTGGATGGTTACGCTATATCAAAAGTAAAATAAAAGCACTTTAACTTGGTTAACGGCACCAGAGGCTAGACCGTAGATGTTAATAGTTAGAAGGCTATTTGACCAGTCGTAAGATTAGGCTATGCCAGCAGTAGTTTTCTTTAGGATCAGGAAGGAAGGCCTGTTGTTATATATAAACTCTTCAATGTAGTTCCAAAACTGTCAATAAACTCTACGAGCTAGAAAAATCAAAATTGCTATAATTCTATAGCCTTACATTCGTAAAGTTGTTGGTTGTATAGAAGGAAAGATTCTTTATCTTAAGACCGTAGGGACTAACCAGATTGCTCAGATAAAACCTGTCACAAAAAACTGTTTGTTATCCATACGTTCACTTTATTTTACAAAGGAAATCAGTACATAAATTGTTCAAGCTATATAAATTCACCAGATCTACATTATAACTGACTATCCAAAATTCTCTCCCATTAATATTATTTTCGTTTGATGAGTTACTGTGCTTTGCAATTCTTGCTACTTGTTGCGTTTTTTGATCTCTTCTTACATCAATTTTGAGAAAATTTCTGTTTCAACATTGAATTCTGATTCTGAACGGGAAACAATCTGAATCAAAGGTCGGTACTTTGGTGCTACCTACACCACAAAAGCATTCACTTCATAATCAAACATCTGCGTAAACAAAAAAATTGGTGAAATATTTGAGTAATATTTAATTTGACTTAGCGAGTTATTCGTCAATTATGTACGTGTGTTACTATTAGTTTCCCAGGTGTTTTAAATGTTAGCTCATAGAAAATACTTTAACCATGAATTGAATATGATGTCTAAAGAATTTTAATTTTGCCAAGTAAACAAAAAACGAAACCTATAACGTATAAGAGCAAATTATACAAAGTAACCGAGGCACTATAATATCTATAAAATGTCTTAGAAGGATTTCCATAAAATGAAACATTTTACACATTCATGAATCCAACATTAACTACAAAACTGAGACGAACATAAGGGCATTAAATGTTGTAAAACACTTATTTAAAC
>VTPC01086484.1:0-10253 GCA_011009095.1 Ignelater luminosus | reverse complement strand
ACATAAGAATTAACTTGACTCATTTTACAATCACGACATTATTATTTGATCATACAGAGGAAGCATTGTTAGCAAAGCTTTTAAAGGTTTTGAAGGAATAATAACAGTTCTGCTTTATTCCGCGAGCTTTGACCTCGAGTAGCTAATTAATAAACCCACGTATTTTCGTATCCCATTATTCCATCTGTTTTAAGCGATTGTATATCACTAAATTCTGGGGGTTTGCTTTTTGGTAAATTAATACAATTTAGTAAGATAACACGAGAGCATTGATTTATACTGTTATTAGATCGAAATGGTATACGCGTATTGATATCATCTAGATATAATATAACCGACTATAATATCTTTTTTTCTCGGTTTTTTTCTTCTCATTAAGCAAGCTAAAAATTATTTTTATTCCAGAAAAAACATATTCGAGAGAAAAATTTGAATTCTGAAAAATTTTGATGTCTTGATGAATCAACAAAAAAAAGTTCTCTCATAAAGCGAGACCTTTTCGTCGTTTCTCTAAGTTGTTGATTTATCTACACTTTTTTCACGGAAAAATTCCGTGTTAGAAGCGTGCTTAAAATACGGTTCCTTTATCGTTCGAGAGGAGCAGTTTAAACAACTTAAGGTGCGAGACAAGAAGGAAACAGAAAAACCTCCTTTAAAGAAAGAAAGTTAAATGGAATGCAAACGTTCAATAGATAGCAAAGGAAAACTCCGGAGACACATGTAAGAGCATAAACAATAATGTTCGATTTGATAGTTTTAATCTTGGTCGGGACACACACACCAGACACATGCTCGAACAGACGACGCCAATGTGGAAAGTGGCAATTTTTAAATTGCCCAATGACCCAAACAGGAAATCAATAAAAGTAAGGACAATATTTCAAAGTGTCTTGTAGAATCCATATATAAATTGCTCTCTATCAGCCGTTTGCACTCAAACACTACCACAAACCAAGGGGATGCTCAGTGGAGCGAAATATCCACCGTGACAGCCCGAAATGTCCCCAAACCAGTCCGGAACTTATGACAATCTGTGTGGAAAGGTGGGTGAAGTACCCTCTTATTGGTTCATTCTAAACATCTGAGTGCGAAAGAATTATGTCTGATCTTAGACTGTGCATTTAGTGGGTTATAACAATGATTGACTATTTCACAGTCTAATGAGACCTCTTATCTTCAGTAAACAGGGTCTAGAAAGCACCCAACTGTACAAATGTGTCAGTCATTGGAGATAGCGTATAAGAAAATGGGATCACATTAAATTTGAAATTTTTCACTAAGCTTACTCTAAATTTCATTATACGGGGTTACTTTAAATTCTGCGTTCGCCAAGGCCCTTAAGTGTAATTGAAGAACTCCAGGTTGGCTTTTGTTTGCTGAGATAATGCCTAAGTTTAATGATGTGGAATGCTTTAGAATTATATTTGTTCTGTAAGAGGTTTGTTTTCAATGTTTATTGTTGCAAGTTCACTCTTACCGCACACACGTAATTATCTCTAATTTCAATCCAGAAAAGAAGAATTCCCTAGAAGGAAAATCCTTTTTTTGTATTAACACAATATGAATGAGTAGAATAAAATAAATTTTCGCAGAGAAAAATAAAGGGGGAATTTTATTATTTTACTTTTTTTTTAGAGAACACAAAGGAGATTCAGGTGTTTATGTAAAATATATCATTTTTTTCTTTACTATCGCTGATGGTATAAAAACGCAAAACGATGCCACTTTCATTTTTTCTCTCGAGCTTCTATGCGAGCATGTGATGATCAAGGGAAAAGTAAAAGAAAAAACAAGGAAACGAAAAGCATTTTAACTCCTACGGGATTCAACGTGTGTAGCTGAAGAGATGAGACCCGTTCATAAAGACCTTTAATACATCCATCAATTCTATTCTGTTAAGCTACTTCTTTCCACACGGTGGTTCGTGGATTTTTTTCTCTTTAAGGGGGAAAGGGTGAGAATAGCCCTCTTGTTAGTACTTTGGAAATGCTATAAAATAAATTTTGTTGATAAAAAGGAAGGATTCAACTGAGTAAATTAATATTAATTGTAGTGAAAAATATGTAGCTACTGCAGCTTCATAATAAAGTTTATAGGGTCTCATGTATATTAAATAGTTTCATGCAAGCACTCTTCTTACATAATTTAATTCTGCTTGATGATAAAGTTCTCAAAATGGTCTGACATGCTTATGTATAGCTTTTCTGCATTATGAAATGACGTCAACTGAAATTACTATTCCAAGTTTAAATAAGTGTTTTACAACATTTAATGCCCTTATGTTCGTCTCAATTTTGTAGTTAATGTTGGATTCATGAATGTGTAAAATGTTTCATTTTATGGAAATCCTTCTAAGACATTTTATAGATATTACAGTGCCTCGGTTACTTTGTATAATTTACTCTTATACGTTATAGGTTTTGTTTTTTGTTTACTTGGCAAAATTAAAATTCTTTAGACATCATAAGCAATCAATAGCAAAATATTCAATTCATGGTTAAAGTATTTTCTATGAGCTAACATTTAAAACACCTGGGAAACTAATAGTAACACACGTGCATAATTGACGAATAACTCGCTAAGTCAAATTACCAAAGTACCGACCTTTGGTTCAGATTGTTTCCCGTTCAGAATCAGAATTCAATGTTGAGAAAGAAATTTTCTCAAAATTGATGTAAGAAGAGATCAAAAACTGCAACAAGTAGCAAGAATTGCAAAGCACAGTAACTCATCAAACGAAAATAATATTAATGGGAAAGAATTTTGGATAGTCAGTTATAATGTAGATGCGGTGAATTTATATAGCTTGAACAATTTATGTACTGATTTCCTTTGTAAAATAAAGTGAACGTATGGATAACAAACAGTTTTTTGTGGCAGGTTTTATCTGAGCAATCTGGTTAGTCCCTACGGTCTTAAGATAAAGAATCTTTCCTTCTGTACAACCAACAACTTTACGAATGTAAGGCTATAGAGTTATAGCAATTTTGATTTTTCTAGCTCGTAGAGTTTAATGACAGTTTTGGAACTACATTGAAGAGCTTACATATAACAACAGGCCTTCCTCCCTGATCCTAAAGAAAACTACTGCTGGCATAGCCTAATCTTACGACTGGTCAAATAGCCTTTTAACTATTAACATCTATGGTCAAGCCTCTGGTGCCGTTAACCAAGTTAAAGTGCTTTTATTTTACTTTTGATATAGCGTAACCATCCACACACAGTTCTTTTTTGATTTACTTCTGCTCCTTATGATACTTAGCAGGTAAAACCGACACGATACAAAATTCAGATATCATTTTTCAAAAGTCCAAAGATTCTAAATACGAACGGCTCTAATATAATTTCAGCTTATCTGCCAGTCTATAAAAACAAGTTGCTTCTATCTCTAAAATTAATTAAATATTTATATCAATAGCAAATGTAAAATAGAAGAATTAACTATAGAAGAATTGGTGTAAAACTTTTTTTTCAAAATGAATTGAAGTGTAAAACCCTATAGCATTCATAAACGAACCGTCACTATAGTAGTAAGACATTTTCTCCACCTTGATACCATACCTTTCAAATCACATGTAATGACACAGTTGCTTGACATTTCTTGAGTAGCCAACATTTGTCGACTGGAGATAGTGACCAGCAGGATTGGACGATTTTTGATGGGTTGCTGTGCAGAAATTATTGATGTAACGTATGTTACAAAAGGTGCATTTATACGCTGATATTAAAAGTTTAATGTGCCATGGCTTAATGGCTTGTTAATCAATAGATTCATACAGTAAAGTTGTGTATTTTAAGTAAAACTATTATACAGAGACGTTCTTGTTGTAAATTTAATCTGCAAGCACACGGACAGACTTCATCCAATGAATATTATTTTGAGATGGTAAGAAGATTTTAATAAAAGATCAAGATTTTCTGGTGAAAATTGTATGGTCTGTACACCAGAATCAAACTCTCATTTACGTTGTAGATTTCAAACCTAAACTTAATATTTCAGCCATATACAATAATCAAATTGTCCAGCAACAAGATGATAATGGCAAGGTACATCTTCTTAATTTCTGCAGACAATTTTAAAAATATTGCATAACAAGGAATAATTATGTCGGACGAAGTTCATTCTTATCTCACGGTCACGTTAACAAACCAAACTTTCGCCACTGGGTATAGTTGTAATTGCTATGTTGAAATGTTGGAAACATTTCTGAATGTGGGACTGTAACAAATGAAATAAAATCATGTATGGTTTTAACAAGGTAGCGTCACTGCTGATGCAGCAAGGTAAGCTAAGATGTTTCATATCGCATGTTTCTTCATCGCCTAGTTTGGCAGCGTTGCATGGCAAGCAAGATCGCCCAATTTCACAGCTTCTGATTTCTTCTTAGGAACTTTCTAAATTCTGGAGGGTTTATCAGATACGTTCTCAGGCAGCAAACATCCAAACACTGATTCCCGAAGAAGTAAGCCTAGTTTTTTACATCGTCTTGCCCGACGCAGTGAAACTTAGTTAGCCTCCAATCCTTTGCGTTCCTTCTCTTCCAAAACTTCTTTATCTTCTCGCTATGGGTCTTCCTCCGGTTCTGTATCCAGGTTACGCCGGGCCTGATTGTGTGAAGATCTGCAAAGTGGTGGTTGTCGACCACTTGCCTAAATTTATTTGGGTTCAAGTACATTATGTTCAAAACTAGTTTAATCCTGCTGCCGGACCATCATATATAGGACTAATAAATCTTGTAACTTCTATTGTTATCATCACTGTGACACAGCTAATCTCTGGATTTTGAGTGGTCAAATTTAGCATTGTTCAACAGCACTGCGGTTGGAAAACAGTTTCAAAATCTTTGTGTTAGACATTACTGACTTCTAGCATCTTTTGTAGTTTTTTACAGGCAATCCTTGGCGTATGCAGCAGAATGACATAAAGCCATTAGTGTATTAGTTGGCTTCAAATTTTGTTCTAATCTGACTTAGCCATATGTTCCGATTTAAAAAGAGCTCAAATATTAAATAAATCTACCCCAAACCCAAGACATTAGAAATTTTTGGACCTTATGCAAAGGGACGAACACATATATTCTAGTCTTCGTTATTTCAAGATTGTGTGAAAGAATATTCTTTATTGTTATACAGCGAAGTCTAAAGTGTGTGAAAAGATTTTACGGTTTGATCCTTCGAGATATAGGCAATAAAGGCCTCCGCGTTGTCATGTGTGAAATTAGCAATAATAAGACACTTTAGGTTATTCAATATTACCATTGGTTTTCAGTTAGATTGGTGTCACACTTAAATGCAATAAAATATAAAATGTCTCTTTGCTTCTCGAAAAGAAAGCTGAAACGTGCTATTCGAAGGTATTTAATCTTTAAAACAAATTTATGGCAATATTTTATCAAAATTATTTTTTTGCACGACCGCCTGTAAAGTTGGCGCTTTACAACTAGTTGTCAATGTCGAAAGTTGACAGTTATAAACATTTGCAATTAATTTCACGTATCGATGTTATAATGGCCGTATCGATGTCGTAATGAAATCATTATGCGTTCTCATGATCTTGGCCAATTTCATTTTTTAATCTACCCTCAATGACTTTTCTTTAGTATTTTCTTCAAAATACGGGCGTGCAAAAAATATTGTATAGTACAACTCGAGTGTAAAGTGTGTTTTTTGAATTCGTACTTCCTGCTCATTCAAAAAACTTCACTTTACACTCTTGTTATATAAATAACTATTTCCTGGATTCATATTTCTCGACTTATTTTTAAAATCAGATGAAATAAGTCATTTACATATTAGTTGCTCTAGGCAACGTCTTTGTAACTAAACGACAATGAGGGCAAAGTCAAGATTTTTACAGTAGCGTAATCAGTACCAATCCTTATTTTTACAAAGCACGCAACGTAGTAGGTACATTTAAATTGATACGTTTTTTAGTATTGCCCATTATTCACCGCTTGTATGGGAGATTTTTCCCTAGAAAAGTACTAGAGAATTAAAATACCATAAAAATACAGTGTAGTAAAGGTGGCGTTGACAAAGAGACTGTACCAAGACATGGGAGTTTAAATATTTTCAAAATAGATTCAGTTAAGATTAACTTACCGCTTTATTTGATACGGTTGCAGTATTTGATAACCACAGGATCATCTTACCTAAAAGCAAAAGAAACATACATTACATTATGTTTTACCAAAAACCATAAATGATATTTTTACTTTCCCAAATTGATTTGAAAAAATTGGATAACTACAATTTACCATATACACATTTTTATCAAAATCATTTCAAGTTTGATTACAAGTTCAGTGGTATTAAAAAGCAAAAGATATTTGGGGCTAAAACTATTTAAATTATTTGTAAAGAGAAGTTCTGCAACTTTTTAATTTGACCTTTGGCCCAACAATCTCACAAACTTCAAACCAATCAAAGCGGCTTTCCCTTTCTGTATTTACTAAAGTCGGACACCAAGCTCATTATTTGGTTATCTGTGCCCTCTTAATCGGCAAACTACATTTTTGTAACACTACTGTTTCCGTAGTTAGTAAAGAACTTTCCCTGCTTTAGGCAGGTACAATGTCACTTACCTGACAGTTTCCAGTCAGGAAAGTTGGCACTTTGATGATAGTTTCAGGTAGATTGTAGTATTTGCCAAATATCACGTGAAAGGAGTTTATTTTCCAAATGGCCGACGACAATAAAGGGAATTGAAGTTATGGCTACATAGCTGAAAGCTAAATAAGCAAAATAAGGCCTGTTTCAGAAGAGGGGGTTTTCAATAAATCCTAGGTGTACAAATATCCTACTAGGTGATGGTGAAGCACAAGACAAAAATTGGAAACAAATCTAAAAATCTAAAAATCTAAAAACCCTGGCAACATATCAACTTTGAATCTATAAAAAGGAGAGCCAAAAAAAAGAGATTAGAACAGAAAGCGGATATTGCGAAACATAAGGGCGAAAGAAAGTATTTATGATAAAACATGGTGACGATCAAAACCATAATAATTTGAAGCCGTATGACAAAATTTTTAAAAGGATCGAGAATGATCAGGATTTCTCTGAAAGAAACCTAAATTTCTCTTTTAGCGTTAGTTACCGTGAAGGATACAGTCAGACCATAAGTGATCTAGTAAAAGCCAAAGTTCGGCTTAAAGAAAAAGTTGCTTTCTTGAAAAAATGAAAAGGCCTGTACCAATCTGAAAAGCTTACCTTACAAGTCGTCAAATCAATCTGTACAAAATAAGACCGGCATTAGAATTACTTTTAATATTTCTTAATAGTTCCAATAATAAAGTATTTGACATCTTAAGGCGATAGTTTGAATTAGAGTTTCTGTACAAGGTGTAACATAAGTTCGAAGTGCTACTTCAAAAGCGTGTTTTGGACATCAATTTAAAACAAGAGTTCCAATAACATTTTTTTCTAAAACGCTTCCTTAGAAAGATGCAGTCCTCTAACCTAACGGAAAAAATGTAAAATAATACGAAGGAATCGAATACATGTAACAATTCATACAATAATACTAATGGAACTGTTTATTCATTTCCAGTGCAGTGCTATAAACAGGAAAAACAAATTACATTTGCTACAATTTTTGTATGAAAAAGGTTTTTGTAGAACGATTAGGTAGATAGTTACGCTTCATCAAAGTTACCAATTTTCCGTAGAAACAATACTTTCTTGGGATTTTTGATTTCTTTAAAAACAGTTTTATTACTATTAGATTATTATTATTATTAATAATAATCATATAATGTTAATTTCACATGAAACGTATACTTGTTCATGTTTATGGTGGTGACAAGACAACAACATTAAATACTTGGCGCTATCACCTCTTCTCCAAATCTGCTACTGGCAGCAAGTTCAATCTTGCCAAGCTGCCACCCGTATGTTTTATCGCTAGGTATACTTTCGTAAAGGGTTGTTAAACGCTGCAGCATGTAAACTTTTTATATTAAAACTGCTCACAAGTTTAATTGTTCAACTGTTAAGTGATAACTAAAATCACTAATGATAGAAAACCAACGCCTTCTTCTACTCAAGCAGAACCGACGCTTCTATAAATACGTTAGAAATCATTTCAGTGAATAACCTAAGTCTCAAAAAATTCAATTTAAAAAATAGGGGATTCCCAGGCAATTACTTAGGAAATAATAACGTAGGTGGCATCGTAAAATACGCACGAAAAAGATTACACATTCGGCCGAGTGAGGTCTGTGAGTAAAATTGGCCCTATAATTTCAAAATGTTTGCGAGTTTTTTGGAAAAAATTGTATGGGGTATGCCTCTGTGAAAGTCTGAAAGGTACCTGAAAGCGGCATCTGGAATATTCGGTTCTTGTAATTTTTGGGTCTTGGTTTATGAAAAATTAAATCCTTTGTTACTTCTTATAGAGATTGCGTCATCTTTCAATATTTTTCCCATTTTTATTAATCCACTGAATAGATCACCAATCTTCTAAACCTTCTAACAATATTATTACGAACTCTAAGTTTTAACTTCTAAATCGAAAATAACAGCACCAAATTGTGACAGTTTGAATATACGCGACATCTTTGAAGTTGGTAAATTGATGGAGAGTCCATACATGTAATGCTCCGCACTTTTCAACGATAAATTGACCGATTTATCCGTTAACTGGTTAACCAATTTATCGGTAAATAAAAACAACAGTAATAAGTAAATTCTTATTCTTATAATATTATGTTGATTAGCAGAATTTGGAAAAATTTGATTCTAACGAAATGTAGCAAAAACCCTTTAATATAACTTTAAGGTCTGTGTATTATAACTTGATAAGCCTCACGGAAATTCGCACGTTTATAACCAATATAAATTGAACATGTGACATGCAGCTGCTAGCGGTAGTGCAGCTGCAAGCTGCCGCTTTTCATTTTTAGTTTTTTATTAGAATTTTATCCCTTAAATATATATTTTTAACTTCAATATTTTAGTAATCTACACATTTCTTGTCATATCCGTTTTTATTTGTTAGGTAATAGATAATGTATTACGTCCGTCTGTTTCAGTTTTTGTTTAAATTGCTATCGAGATTTACTGTCTTCTGTAATAGTAATAATAAATCAACACAATTAATTTTAAATCTTTTATAAGATGCTTGTCAAACTTAATAGTTATTTAAAGAAATTATAGCCAAATCCTTACCTGATAATTGGGGTATTAATCTTTTCGAAGTCCAAGCTGTCTTCAAGAACATTATTGATAACAAGGTACATACTACATAAGAGTTTAGACTTTCTTAATTAAATTTTCTCACTACAAATAAAATTTTAATTCAAAGAATATCTAACTGTAATATGAAAAAATTTAATTAATTATTAATTTAAATAATAGTTAGAATTCTATAAACAAAACAACCACGGTTCTTCTAGCTTCCGTACATAATTACTTTTAGGTTGCCGTAACATCAGTACAGACGATTTATTTATTGCTTAAAGTATCCTTTTTTAGAATAATTTGTTAAAATTACACATCAGTCCTCACACATATACAATTAACTAAAATTTAATTAACACGAATAATTTTAAATTACTATCGATCGATGGTATAAAACAAACGTGCGTATCAATGCGAATTCAAGTATGAACTAAATGTGTTGCTTGGTATTTAACGCCGATATAACATTAAAACACCTGTACGTAGTTCTACTTTTTTATGGTTTCAAGTTTTACTACCATGTTTGTTCAAATAAAAGAGATTGCTGTTAAATAAAATGATAGATTAATACCTAATCGAACTATTTCGTTGCCATAAAAATTTTGCTTTGCCTAAAAGAAATTTCTGTTATGAATATTTGGAAAATAAATTATTTTTTCAAAACATCTAAATATTTCTAAAATCTTGGTAGCATTTTACTGACAATTACATTGGTAAACTCATCCAAAAGAAAAACAAGTTGATATTGTCTGAAGGTAAGAAAGGGTAAACCACCCAGTTGTTAGCCATATAGTAGTTATTGGACACGTTTATCTTATCACATTATAATAAGGAACCTTTTTTACGAATTATGCTGAACGCACATATGTATCCGTATACATATATGCGCTGGATCACTTAGTTTACTGGGGAATCAAACCGTTAGTCTTCCATACTACGTGAAATGTATGTATTCATCCATCTTGATTACAAATTTGTGGCGTCTTCTTATAGTTACAGTAAGGGTAAGTAACAAAATACGAGGGTGGTCTGAAAAGTTTCCGACCTAACAAAGATACAAGACATTTTTTCTG
>VTPC01086482.1:0-11707 GCA_011009095.1 Ignelater luminosus | reverse complement strand
AAAAACAATCGCCCTGTGAAACTACCTAATTCTATAAAATTAAAATTATTTCATTAGAAAGTTTAAATTATAAAACTGCCCATTAAATTAACACCAATTTGAATGCACCCTTACCTAATAATATCAATCCCACGTCTGATTACTAGCATGTAGATTATTTATTTACATTTCGATTAGTTCATTTAAATAGTTTATGTCATTTTTAATTTACAAGCTTTAATATTTTACTGTTTCTATAGCTTTGAAAATAAAAGCAGGCAGTGTGTGTAGAACCGAAGGCTAACATTAATATTTACGACAGGTTGTGTAGAGCTTGGCTTACATCTTCCATTTTTGGCGAGTGCAGCTAATGGTTATGCTTATGATGGCAGAAATACTGAACTAAATTCTGAAGTCATAAGAATTAAGCCGTTATTTAAAGTCAATATTTATTGCTAATTGCTTGTGTTCTTTTTTGGTGTAGCTTAAATACATTTTATTTTAAAAGAATATCATAAATCCAACAAAGCTTCTAACCTAACTGCCTAGGCCTAAACGTACCTAAAAATTCTCTTAATACACGTAAAATAAAACATTCCCGACAATTAAAAATTGTTCAGGTGCTGCAGTCACATTTAAAAAATATAAACGTTCGAAAATGTTGTAACATTTAGTTTTCTTCATGTAAAAGACTTTTTTTTAATATATTATTTTTCATGTAACCACCGAGTTTATTTTGTTTTTTAAATATAAGTTACATACAATCAAAATATAAATATAATTTTGAAGCTTTTTTTTGCTATTTTGGTTGCATACCGTTTTTTATTTCTTTTTGTGGGAGCCTCTTGGAGAAGTTTCCATTATTATTTTTATTTTAAAGAGGTCTTTTTGTTGTTTGTTCTTGCTTCTATTTAATAATTAGACGACCCTCATTTAATTATTATTATTACATATTTGAATTAAAATTTCAGATCGTTTTTTTCTTTCCTGTTGATTGCTACAATTTAGTTCCGTTCCTGTTATGGACTTGTGGGGTGCAATGATAGATCGCCTCCTCTTGATGCATTCTGAGTTACCCTAAAGATGTATTACCATTCCGAGCCGCCAGACTGTTAATAAGACTCCTGGTGATATGAGTACACACAACCAAAACGGTTCTCGTTAGAACCACTTGAAAATTAACCCTAAGTTAAGGATATGCTATTTACAGGAAATAAGCCGTAGTAAAAGCGATCTCTAAGGCAGCTTACTGCTGACGATGTACAAGTCTTCAAATAGTATCCAATGAACAAACTCAGTAGTTGCAATTGTTCAATACCCTGCCATTTACGCTGGCTACTTCAAAAGCCATCATCAACTCTGGGGCTATAAGCAAACTGATGATGACGAGATAAACTAACCCAGTGGCTGAAGATTAATAATTTACACTTAATGTATGATACAAACAGAAGCAGACCTTTTATTCCAAAAGATGACAGCGAGGTTATAACCCAGATCTGACTAGAGTTAGCTGCAATCGCTTGCAAAAACCACAAGGAGTCAGACAAGTGCTAGATGACTTCCCTAATTCCTAAGATCGGCCTATTATCCTGGAAGTAGGAACGAAGAATCTTATCATTAAATATGTGCCGAAGGCAAGACGGAACCGTAGAAAAGCTGTCTGGGATCAATATGCAAATAGAATTATGAGCCCTAACAACTAAACATTGGGACAAGCAATTTAAAGATGTTAATGTTACTACATTACAGGATTACCGCGATTAATAAAGTTTACATAACAGAAGTATGAAAGTTTTATGGTGTGTAACGAATTACAAGTAATGAAAATAAATTATTTATTTAATGAACTGCTGTGATTAGCTAGACAATAAAAGACTCTTAAAATCATTGACAAATTAACTTTTTAGATCTTAATGTTATATTGCTCTCTACCTTAATAACAGCTGGAATTCTTTCTGGTATGGTTTCTGCGAAAGTTCTACAAAACTCAAGTGTAAAACTACTCCATATTTCTTCCAGTCTTTCTTTAATTTTAACTGTTCTTTGAGTATTGTTTCTTAATTGTTATTTCATCTTATGCCAGAATGTTTAAATGATATTCAGATCGGGACTGTTAACAGGTTAAGACAAAACTGTAACACCTTTATCAGAAAACCACTATTCTGTCGATTTGACTGTGTGACAAGCAGCCCCATCTTGTTGGAAAGTAAAATTTGCATCAGGATGCTGTCTCTCGATGCTTGGAAGAATACTATTTGTTAATATTTTTTGATATTTTTCAGCAATAACAGTACCATCAATAAACTCAAACTTTCCCACATACAACCCCAGATCATTACCCCCTTTGGAAATTCCATGGTGCGTTTGATACAATCTTTATAAAAAGCTTCATTCTTTGCCCAAATAACTCGTTTTCGAAAATCCCCCACACGAACGTCAAATTTCGATTCATCACCAAAAATAGTTTTTGGCCAGTCTTCTACAGTTCATGATAATTTAGATTTTGTCCAATCAAGCCTATTTCTTTTTGTTTTTGGGTTAAAAGCGGCTTTTCTTTAGCTTATGTGATAATAGAAAAGCACGGCTATTCTGAAAACCTACAGAAAACTTACATCAAATCTTATAAAATTTCAATCTGGATTTATGAATTCATTCCCTACAACATTCTCGTGATAATTTTAACCCAGATTATCCATTTCACTATGCAATAATATCCCGTAACGCATTTCGTCTACTCTTCTTACACAGTTTAACAAGAAGCCTCTGGTGCCTTGGTGCAACCAGCCTAGGGTGACCTGAACTTCTACCTTTAACGCCGATATTTTCAGTTTCCCGGTAGTGTTTTATAATATTAAACACAAGTGATTTGGAAACATTTAGATTTTTGGCGGTTTCACGAATTGTTTTGCTACTACGATATTGTTTTATAAATTATCTCCGTAAATTTTCGTTTGTTGCTGCACCACGTGCCATTTTTAAGGATAAATTTGGCAAATAAGTTATAAAAGCAAATTACTAGAGAGGTTAGTGATAACTCAGTTCGTTTTGTTTTTGAAAACCAACCTCGTTTAAAAAAATTTAGAAACGTTTAGTTAGCTGTCCCAACAATTAGTTGTCAGTACTTTTTTTAGTTGAAACAAACGATTTTATCTGCGATGCATTCAATTTGCAGAATAATTACATTTGCCATCATTTAGAACTCTAAACAATTTTCACTTTTAAATAACCCAAAAAATCTGAGTGGAAATTTAATAAAATATCTTGTTTATACAACATTAAAAGAAAATACTGCTTGTCCCAATATATAGTTGTTAGGGCTCGTAGACTACTACATTAGATGGATAGAACCAAAAGCTGCCAACTAGTTATTAGCATTGCTAAAAGGCACATCCCCAGAGGTTTCGGACGTTTTTGCATTCTAGGATGAAATGATCACTGTAATCAGTAATAGGACGAATATAAAAGCACTAGTGAACCAAATGTAGCAGACTCCTTTCTAACAGCTTCTGGAGAAGTTGGAAAAAATGGATTGAGGTGGTAAAAAATATAAATTTCAACCGCAGTAGCAAAAAAGTGTAGACTTTAATTAAATCCTTGGAGCCTAAAGAATATTCACCTCAAACGTCAACTTCCCCATCACCAGAATTCATAGCCAATAAAATTCAACCGACAGCAGCAACATTAGTAATGCGCAGTGCCAGATAAAAAGTAAAACAGGAACTATAGAACATAAGAAAGTTTGTACAACATTCCATAAACAGAGCAACAGAAGACACTTGCAGCGGAAAAGCAACTGGCCTATGTAATCTGTATCCAGAGTTTATAAAACGCTCTGCACCTAAAGTTCGTAGATGGTTTTTTTTTATAGTCAACGACATAATTAATTCAAGACTCATAGCAAAGAAAAACCATGAAAGCAAAATTATTGCGATTCGGAAACCTGAAAAAAATCGAGAGCTTCTCGAAGACTATAGACCGATTTTCCTATTCAGTATCTATTTCAAGCTCTTAGAAAGACTAATTTATAACGGAATAAAATCTAAATTTGATGAAGCTATTCCCATCCAACAAGAAGATTTACGAAGAAGCTGTGAACATCAAGTGATGACCTTGACAAACTATATGAAAGATGGTTTCCAAACCAAGAAGAGAACTGCTGTCGTTTTTGTAGATCTATCAACCGGCTTCTTCTAAAAGTTTACTAAATTATTCCCTGAAAACATTTACAAATAGCCTTAATCAAATGCTGAGTAACCGACTTTTTCAAGTATATGTGAACGGCTCTGAAAGTAAATTTAGCTCGTTTTACAACGAATTGCTGCAGAGATTGCTACTTCTATCTATGTTGCTCAATATCTACCTATCTGATATTCTGGCACCAACTTATATTAGCTGTTAAGGCGTTTGATCTCAATCTGTCTAATTCAAAACCTCTTGTCTTTAGAATAAGTTTTAAGTCATCTTTCAAAAGTTGCAGTGTGTTGCAGTTAAAGTAAAGTAATTTAATACAGCAGTGCAAGCTTTGGGAAATTGCTGTATATTATTCCTTGCTAACTGTTGTAAGAAATATGTTGCCAAGAAGGGACCAGATGCTGTACTGTACAGTGGACCTAGCGTAAGCTTGCGGGTGAACCTCCGATGCGCACTGGCAAATCCTTCAGAAGGGTGGAGAGAGTTCACTTTTAAGCCGACTTTCCAGGCAGTAACTTGTGTACATTCGATAAAAAAGTATCACTACTATTTTTCCTATACCTCACGGTAAGTTTACTATTCATTTCGATTTATTTCTAGTAATTGCTATTATTTCTATTATTAGTTATATTTTTAATATTATTGGTTTGTTATTATATTTATTATAGTATTGATTATCTATCGAATTAATTTATAAATTCTATTTAAAATTCGGGATTCAGCGTTGAAGTTTCTCGTCTTATTAGTATTGTATCTTTATAAATTACATATTTCGATATTTTCATTTAATTAATTATTAATTAATAATTAACAATATGGAGTTTAAATCGAAAGTTAAGAATAAAATTTTGAGTGGTCAGTTTCGTGAAATCATAAGTGCGGTTTTAAAGTTCATGAAGAAAGAAGCAGAAGCTGGTGCACCTACTATAGCATTACAAAAAGTTCAAGAAAGTGTTGCTCGGGCAACGGGTATTTCTTTACGATCAGTACAATCGATAAAACAAGAAGCAGCCAAAATTTCCAAGGGCGAGGGTTTTATGTTTACAATACCAACTAAGAAAAGAAAGAAGGCCCATACTAAAACAAACCTTGATGTCGCTGACCCAGATATTTTGAGAAGATTAATTACTAATTTATACGTTACAGAGAAAAAAGTTCCTACGGTTCGCAACATTTTGAAACAGTTTCAGGAAGCAGTGGATTACACGGGGAGTGAAGACAGTTTACGCAAAGAAATTCACAATATAGGATTTCGCTGGCGAAAAACCAAGACAAATAGAAAAATTCTAATGGAAAAACACGAAATTCGACATCAAAGACTGAATTTTTTAAGGAATATGAGGAGATATAGAGAAGAAGGACGCCCAATCGTATATACGGATGAAACGTACATACATTCATCTCACACATATAACCAGGCATGGAGTGATGATAGCAATGAAGGATTGAGAAAACGCATTTCGAAAGGTCAAAGGCTAATAATTGTGCATGCCGGCAGCGAAAATGGATTTATAAAAGGAGCAGAATTGTTGTTCAAATCTTCAAGTACCACGGGCGATTATCACCACGAAATGAATTTTTCAAAGTATAAAAAATGGCTTCAGGAGAAACTCATACCAAATTTACCACCTCGAAGCGTCTTAGTGATTGACAATGCCCCATATCATAATGTAGTCGCAGAAAAATACCCGACAAGTGCAAGGAGAAAAGAAGATATGAGAAGCTGGCTAAGAAATAAAAATATATCTTTTAGTGACAATATGTTGAAGCCGGAATTATACAACTTGATTCAAATGTATAAGCCTCGTTACAAAACTTACGAAATCGACAAAATCCTTTTAGAAAATGGTCATAATGTTTTAAGATTACCACCTTATCACCCGGATTTGAACCTGATAAAGCTTGTATGGGCGTCGTTAAAACAGTATGTAAGAGAACGAAATGTCAATTTTAATTTCAAGGAGGTTGAGAAATTTTGTCGCGAATTTTTTGAACAATTTTCTGCCGAAGAATGGAAATCGAGGTGTGAACACAGTAGAAGTTGCGAATTGGAATACATGAAAAAACAACCTGCATTAGATTTAGTAGTTGATAGTTTAATTATAAATTTGGGCAAAGATAGTGATTCAGAAACTGAGTGGGAAAGTGAAAATTCAGATTCAGACGACAATTTATCTGGCATAGAGCATTTAGACCAACTGTAAATACCGAAATTTTCTCTGTTTTTCTCGAGTTGTTCAATTATTTCATCTATTATTATTTATTATTATTTTTTATTGTTTATTATAATTAACACAAAAATTAATTTTAATTATTAAATATTTTTTCAGTTTACTGCAATAGCAATTTCAAATCATTTTCTATTTGAAAGATTTTAAAAATGTGTTCAGTTAGGATTTCTATTTTATAAAAAGGTGTAGATAAATTTTACAACTTGAATGACAAAAAGGGTATTATAAATCTTTGCAAAAAATGTCAATCGTCTTTTTAAAGATGTTTGAAAGGAAAGGAAATGTACATTTATGGTTTTTTCCTGAATTACAAGACATCTGGTCAACAACTTATCATAAGCTACAGAGAATTTCTATGGCAAGAGTGTTATTTGAGTTATTTAATTATTGCGGTACGTTAGAGTAATTGTGTTGTTTTTAAAATTAATGTTGGAACTATTTAATACTATTTATTTAATTTATATATTTAATTTTTATTTTATTTCTTTAAATATTTTAAAATCTAATTCATACTATATCTTTAAATAACATAAATATTTTTTGATATGTAAATACATACTAGTCATCCAAAAGTTTGTATTAATAAAAGTTCCCAAAATCCATTACGGTTTTTCGTACAAAAGGTCACTACGAGCTCTAGAGTTAAATTTTATTTTAAACTACGATTTTATCCTGTTTACATTTTAGATGCAACTTTTGTCACTTAATGTACAAATGCTCTGACGCGTATGCGGTGTCTCTCTCGTTCATCTGTTATCTGTGTTCCTCTTCTGCGCAGGGTGACCCGCAAGCTTACACTAGGTCCACTGTAAGTGACAGTGTTATTTATGTGTTCATTTAGACTTTGTCCTCAAACTATTCTCTATAAGTTTCGATTTTTTTCCGTGGATTAGAATCTGGGGAAACATCTTTACTATGTCACCTGTTAAAACATATGGTTGTTGCCAAAGTCGAGCTATTATTGCAAAAAGAGTTTAAAACCTTTGCTTTTCGACCCTAATTTTTTTCGATTTCTTACTTTGACCTAAGATTTCGTATTCTAACATGAAAGTAGATAATTATTTTTTTTAATATCTTGTTCTTGGATGCTCTGCGTTCATATGCTTTAAGTCGTTCGATGGTCATCTTTTTTGATTCTCCTAAAACTGAATTTGCTTTGCCTTCCTTGGAAAACGAATAACGAATCCTCCTATTTCATTTCTTGTAATTGTTTTATAGAATTAGAAATACTAATTCTAGATTCTAATCATTGTAATGTGTACTTAATATTCGATCAGTTTCTTCATTAGTAATTTTAGATTTTAAGCTTAAAGCAATTACAATAAAACTGAAAATTTAGTTACAACCATAATTTTCAGTAATTTGGGTTTAATTTGACCAATTGCCATTCCTTTGGTGTCAAATTGTAGGGAATTACATACGAAAGAAGGTTTTAATGTGTTGCTAGTTTTAGAAATGCTCACTAAACTTAGATATAAGTTTTGGAAAATATTTGAAATTCCCTTGCAGTCTAAAGAACTTCGAATCAATCATAATAATCTACATCTTTCGAGAATAGATAATTTGGCTTCTAGACGAAACAGTATAATTTCTACTTTTGTTCTAAAATAGATAGAAAGGAATAAATTAAGATAGTACTGAAATTTATTTCAAAAAGATGTTTTTAAATTAAATGCTTCTATTATAATTTACACATTTCTTTTATAATACGTATTACAGTTATAATAACTATGAATACAACTTCTAGTTTTCCCACTTCTTTATAATATCTTCGACAACAGCTTCAACTTGTATTTCTCCAATAAAGTTGCTGCCATCATAAACTGTCAGCTGATCCATGTATTGACCACGAGGTATGTGAGGTGGAAACTTAGTAAAATCAATCATTCCATTTGTTATATTAAGCCATCCCTAAAACAATATAAAAAAGAAGAAACTTTTGATTGTACAACTGCTAGTATTAAAAATTAAATTGAAAATGCATTACTGTAAAATTGTAGTAAGTACCTTTTTTAAAGGACACTGTATCTTGACATTCACAGACTTGCTAAGCGATGCTGCTATGCCAAAATGATCCTCTTTCATTTCACGACATACATTGTGAGTCATCTGTATAGGAAAGAACCGATATTCATTACTCAGAAATTTGTATACCTGGGCGGATATCTGAAAAAATTTATTTAATTAATATTTTCGTATTTTCGTTTTGTGATGAGGGATAATAAAGTATTTTAAAATCTATTTTTCGAAGTTTTGCGTGCCGCTACGAAATTGTTTTTCTTTTCAGTCCTATTGCTTTGTTAAAGTTTTATGGTGAACTTTGAAAGGATAGCGCTAGAGTACTCCGGATACAAAACGCAAATCTTCTTTGAATAAACAAATACTGTGATATCGATTTTATAGTGAGCGTTTAGACTATGTCGTTTATATTTTGATTCGCTTGCAACCTATAGTTCTAATGCACATTTAGGATATCTTCAAACTTAATTGTTTACGTTTACACAATTAACTTGTATCTATAGGCTGTCCTTAATATACCGTTAAGTGTACGAGTAGTAGTACTACTTAACTGGTTTTCAACTTTGTATGGTTTTGCTTGATCTAAATATTACTGTCCTGCATCTAAGTTTTTGTAAATTGTGTTAAGAGTTTGCTAGTAGTACTGTCCTTCGATTTGGCACCATGTTAGTCCATATTGCATTACGCTACATCAATCGCGTTAAATAAATAGGAAAAACCGAGCATTTTTATTAGAAATAAATTATAGTTTAGACTGGAAGTGGAAAAACAAATATTGTTTAGGTAATTTTTTCATTAATATCTACCTTCAGGTTAGTAGTTAGATCTTTCAAGAGGTATACACTGCAGTTGATTACCCTTGTAGTTCTGTTAAACCAACGTAAATCGCATTTGGGTTTGGTAATAAAGGAACGATTGTAATTTGTTATGTGGAAAATCAGCAACTTGACTGTATAGTCATCTTGTTTGTACTAAAATATAAATATAAAATATAAAATCATTTATGTCACCTTAAGACGTAAATAATTTTTAGCAAAATCCATTGTCTACATACATAATTAATTGTTTATACTTTGTGAAAATTAAGATAGGTACTATTTTTACTTACAGTTGTAAAGTTATCTGCACTTAGAAGAAAACATATAGTACTTGTGTAAAATATCCGCTGTATCAAAGACATTACTTATTTATTTAAAAAAGAAAGAAGTTTACATTCACATGCAAAAAACACACTGGTATGGTGGCACTGATAGTGATGTTCATGTACGTATTTTAATGCTTATCAGATTTTGCTACGGAAAGCGAGGGTGCAATTACTCCATAATGTATTGTGCATTAATGACTGATAAGAACAAATTTTAAAGTCACTGCAGCATTTGCTGTTGATAATGCAAGTGCACTTCAAATTCATTTGTTGTAGAAAACGCGAAGCTTCAATTTGACATCAAGGTTATTAAAATACGTTCGTACATAAAAAAAGTTATTGTTATCTTTTATTATTTATTCATCCTTCAGTGTGGTCGGCAACAATGTATCGCTTAGAAACGGAGGCTTCACAAATCTGAAAAAAGTGCTTCATCAATTTTCTATACCAGAAGCACAATAAAAATTGTTTTTCTTTTAAGATTTCCTTGTCACCATTTCAAATGCATACAAGGCTGCGTTGGATGTTGATTCAGATTTCATAATAAGCACGTGCTCAAACACTTACTCATGAATGGTATTCAGGGGCGTTTTTTATTTTTCCTTTTTGATACATAAGAATTGACAATCTCATTTGTTAACAAAATTGGTTACTATTGATTTAATATATAAAACCATGGGGACTTTTATGTTTTTAATTAACTTTTTAACACCTTTTGCAATTTAGGAAAACTTGCAAAATAGAGGCTCATATACGGATTCTACAACGATTAGCTAGAATAGTTTTTGGGGGGGAGGAAGGTTCCACGCCCGTAGGGGTCTTCTTGAGCTCAATAAAAAAACAATTTGTAATATGAATAATTAACTATTGTAAATTATATAACGTCACTGTAACTGTATTTTGGGCTTCACCAATGCTTTTTTCCGAGGCCTCCCAAACGTTTATTTTAAATATTATTCGGTATAAATCGGCATAATATAACAGTACTATACCAACTTTTTTATTTGTTTTGTCTGTGTTAAAAGACTTTGCAACAACTTTAACATATGTCCATCATTGCTACAATACGTACGATTGGATTTACGCGGATAATGTTGAAGATCAGTATCCAACCTATTTTGAAAGTAATTAATTCTTTTTGAGTCAAATGATGTGTTTTTCTCAGTGTCGGATTGTGTCGCCGGGACACCGAAACATCTCCCAGTGGGTCCTCGAGACGGCCTCTTTTGGGCCCCGCATCTACAGTCTTTTGCATACAATAGACGGAACAAGGGCCCCTCTACGTACGAAGGCCCGTAAAAAGCGCAGACTTTAAATTAAACTTTAAGAAATTTTAACACCACATTTTCTTTATATAATACATGGTGTTACGCTCACGTTCTAAATCTAGTCGTATGTGACACTACAGAAAGTTGTGTGAAATGTAAAAATTTATTTGGATTACTGAACAAAACGAGCGTCTTTATGACTGATACTTATAAAGGAAATGCATTATGGAAGACCCAGCTTGGAAAATTCCTGGTGAAGAATGTATCGATGGACACAGCACAATCAGCCAACAAGGACCATCTAAAAAAATTTAAAATAGACACATACAAAGTGATTATCAATCAAATAACGCAAAGTTTAAAGCACCGATACGCCGAACATGAGAACACTTACAGAAGTTTTTATTATTTTGATCCCCGCAACTGTAAAGGACTACGAAATGCGGAAAATATAAATTCAAAATCGTTTGCAACAATTTCAAAGTTGATTGGCTTAAACCTGAGCTTAATAATGGATGAACTCATCAGCTTTTCTCACAATTTCGAGGGTTTAAAACAGCCACCCAATGTTTCCACGGCGAATAATCTGTTGAAAGATTCCTGTGATGAGAATTCTTATCTTGAAAACAGCGATGTCGACAGTGAGGATGAAGATCTGGACTTGGACAGACAAATTGTTCACCAAGATGGTTCTTGCGTTGGCTGCTTTATATGCTGCTTTAAAATTTTGGAGTTATATAATCTTCATACAGCGGCTTATTCCAATCTTTATGTGGCCTACAAGTATCTCCTTACTCTATCTTGCATGCAAGTGTCATGTAAAAGGGTGTTTAGCAAAACAAAGATTATTTTAACCAGGTTGAGGTCCTTGTTAG
>VTPC01086481.1:0-14967 GCA_011009095.1 Ignelater luminosus | reverse complement strand
ATATGTAAGTCTACTTACCCCGGGCATATAGTCAATCTACCCCGGACTCGGGATTGACTAAGAGTTGGTGTTCTGTAAAATGAATTAAATCATGATCATTATATTGAATAATGAACTAGATTTTATATTTTTTTATTAGTTTAATAGTTCTTCTATCCATTAATGCGGTGTTATTGTCTGTATGTAAGAAAACACAAAAATATGTATGATTTAGTAAAAAATTAGTCAACTATCCCCGGTCTCCCCTAAAGACTGTTACAAGGAAATACAAATAGCAAGTGTTCACCGTGTGGAAATAAATAAAGTCTGATTCAGTCTTAAAGTTTGTCTTTTTTATAATTTGTTTATTAGAATTAATACATGACCATTGTTTAATAATAGTAATAATAAAGATTTTTCAAACAAGGATGATTATTGTGAAGTTTTTAAGTTACCTCTTTTTAACTTAAGTATTTCATATGTTCGGTAAAGGAAGAACTCAAGTAACAATCTTTTTATCTGTCATTTTTAATAATCCTTTACTTTCTTGGGCTTAATGCAATAAGCCTGGATAAAATCAAAAGATATTTAATGTGAGATATCCTGATAATAATACACTTAGAGTACAAAACACAGTAAATAGTTCGAAGTGAATTTCGAAAAAACTCATTGACAATTATTATTGTACCTATTTCATTGAACTGTTAAGTTTTAACAGACAAATCTTAATATATCTCCTTTAACCGCAGATACTTTACCACACAAAAGTATCAATCACTGTTTTGTATACATAAAAGTAAATATTTTTGTTCCGCAACAGTAAAGCTCGTGAATAGAGATGTGCGATGGTATTCATGATAGCGTGTACTCGTTTTAGCATTCAATACAAGATATAAATTCAGTAACCATTTTAAGTGCCACTAAAGTATCCAGTACGAGCAACATTAAAAGCCTTTGTCAATGCTTACCACCCACACGCTGTAAACGTCTGGATAAATGTAGATGTTAACTTTTTGACTGGCCTTATAGGTGGCATGAAACCACAGAAAATGCCACCACAATTACTTAAGTGACGTTAAACTGCACCATCTCCTGATTTATGACCAGTACGTGCTGGGATGCACAATGCGTTTGCCAAAATCTGTCACATTTTCTCTACAATTAATGAAATATATTATATTAGAACACACGCATTTCGAATCGTTTAATATAAATCAACCTGGAATAATAATGTGGCTCGTTTAATTTTAAATTGTTTGCCGTTTCTCTTTCTAACGAGTGCGTTAAATACAAGTAATAAAGTGGGTTTGTCCTATACATCATGCACGATTTATTCTCAATAGATTTCAACTAACAAAAACTTAAAAGCACTAATTAAAATTCCTGTTAAAAAATTAATCAAACCTATTTTAGGCAATGCTTTAACAAATAAGATTGGTTATCTAATTAGACGAATATTATTAGATTTATAGTTTTGTACTGATTATTGCAAATATCTCACCAATTCGCTTCTCGTTAGCTTTAATCAAACGCCGACAAACTAATTATCTTACGCAACATTTTGACGGCACATTTGAATTCTTCAAAGCATCATTCCGTATAAAGTAACAATTAATTAGTTTTAAACTATTTTCGACAATACACTTCTAATTAGTTCGAAGTATTGTAATGCGGCAACAAAGAAGATTAAAATTATTTATTGAGTGATATCTTTCCAATCAATAGCCTTATATAGAGCTAAAGATCTATTTGATGTGAACAAAGAACCATTTTATGCTGTATAGTATCGATTATATAGGTCTTTATTTTTATATTATTTACTTTAATGTTCCAACCCATAAAATTATATAAAATAATGCATAAATATTATTAAGAATCTTGTATGTATGAACTGATCCTTTGTAATGGACTTACCAATTAGTATAACATTAAAATTCTTTTTATTTTTAAAAATTTTTATACTTCATGTACTAATTACTCAATAATTACGATGGGATTATGGAATTTTTATTATCATTATCTTCCTTGAAATTGTACAATTTAACAAAAATAGTTGTAATATATCGTCATTGAAAAAGTATGACATTTCTGTAAATTTTATATTCTGCTTACTGTAGAAATTATAATGTTCTGCTCACAATCTGCTTAACATACACGGTTGAGAACGCTGTATATCGTTTAGAAAAGGTAACGTACTAAATCTTTTATTACTGTGATATCTCTAACAATATTAATTTCCAATAAATATTGGCTTCGTAATTTTCCAAAGAAGTTAACATTGGTTTTCATTTCATTTTAAATATTTCCTTATTTTAATGCAACGTTAAACCTAATGTGCTACTGATGACTTTTTATTAGCTCCTAATTATCTTCTCCATAACAAGCTTCAGTGGTGGTTCTTGCGTATACTACTGTAATGGAGTTTTTTGAGAACAAATGGGGAAATCTTCTTGATAAAGATTCACCTAAGATAGCTAACTTACCGACAGGAATATCCCAAACAACGCGATGCACAGTGGTCAAAAATCCAAAAAACGCGAACTTAATTAAACATAATTTCTTCAAAGCGTTTAAATCATTGGAAAAGCCTTCATTTTCTCTTCATTTTGGTAAAAAATGAATGTAGTACTATTTCGTCATTTTAAGCTTGTGCAAATTCATGGTAGATAAAATTACAGCAGGCAAAGAAAGTTAGGCAAATAAACTGTAATAGTTATTTACATAATAAGAATGTAAAGTGAAATTTTTTGAATGAGTAGGAAGTTTTATAAACCCTACGAGTATGGTGCTTCTTGAAATGTTTGACGCATTTATTTTTAACTTCTTGCACTTCCTCGGAAAGCTCGCTTATTGGTATCATGAAATGTCTGACCACTTCACATCATGAATTAAAATCTTGTGTGCGGTCACTGGAATATAATACCAGCCGTACATCTCCACATACAGTTCTGCAATTAGTCGAGTTTTCAAATTTGGTTTCATCAATATCCTTACCGGAATTAATTACAGACAAAATGGTCTACCAAAAGATCCATTTCCTCTCGAAATCTACGTTGGACTAGCTTTTTGCGTGATTCAAGTATCTCACATTGCCCCTTCCCAACTTTCCAAGTCTGTAATGTTAACAAATTCAGTAGCCATTCGAAACACCGAATATACGCATGTAACACTAATAACCCAAACTGGATACTCTCAGGGTTTTACGAGAGTGGTCTGAAAAGTTTCCGACCTAACAAAGATACAAGACATTTTTTCTGAATTTTTTTTTTATTTTTTAACATAGTCTCCTTGTAACTCTACACACTTCTCCCAGCGATGCTCCCATCTCTGTAACCCGTCCAAATAGTATTCGGCATTTGATTGCCTTTTCATTTGACGAAAATCTTTGTCCTCCGAGCGCAATTTTTAGATGAGGGAACAAAAAGAAGTCGTTTGGGGCAAGATCTGGTGAGTAAGGCGGATGGTCAAGCAGTTCAAACCGTAATTCGTGGATTTTCGCCATGGCAACCGCTGAGGTGTAAGGTTGTCTTGGTGAAACAGGATTTTCTTTTTCTGCAAATGTGGCCGTTTTTTCGCAAGTTCTGCCTTCAGCTTGTCAAGTAATGATGCATAGTATGCTCCTGTAATGGTTTTTCCTTTTTGAAGATAAACGATTAAAATAACTCCATGACTATCCCAAAAAACAGTCGCCATCACTTTCCCAGCCGAAAAAACAGTTTTTGCTTTTTTTGGAGCCGGTTCCCTCTTTGCAGTCCACTGGTTGGACTGTATTTTTGTTTCGGGCGTATAATCGGATTTATTTCGCCTAAACTGCGCCAAAAGAGCGTTGGAAATATTCATTCGAACACGTCTTAGGTCTAACGTGAGCAAACGAGGCACCCAACGCGCGGACAGCTTTCTCATGCCTAAATGTTGATTTAATATGTGACAAACACGTTCTTTCGACATGTTCATAACCTCTGCTATCTCTCTCACTTTAATTCGGCGGTCGTCTAGCACCATTTGGTGAACTTTGGCGATGTTTTCGTTGGTAGTTGCAGTTTTTGGACGTCCCGAACGTTCATCGTCTCCCAAGCTCTTACGGCCACGTTTAAATTCAGCAGCCCAAAATTTCACTGTGGTAAATGATGATGCGGAGTCCCCATACACAGAATCCAACTTATCTTTCATTTGCGAAGGCGTATTGCCTTTCAAAAACAAATATTTAATGACAGCTCGATACTCGATTTTGTCCATTTTCACTAAAAAACTCACATAAACTCACTCAAACGACTGTTACATAAAAACTGCGCGTCCAAAATGGCTGAAACTTTGGTGAGTAACTGTCAACAGATGAACAACGAAATTCAATAGCTTTTATTTACTAGTGCTGCCATCTTCACGTTGAGGTCAGAAACTTTTCAGACAACCCTCCTATGTTCTTTTGCGAATGTTAGAAAGATCATTCAAATTAGATATGTATACAAACGTAACATCTCATTGAAGAGGCATCCATCAAAAAATTGCAAATTTTTCCATCCTCCATTGTCAGATATAAGCCAAAGCTTATATGTCATAATGCTGTATGGTACGATTCAAGATGGTTTATTTAATTTTGTATGTACTGCTCTTCAGATTTTGATACCTCATCAGTTTCTTGTACCCATTGAATTCTGACCGGTCTGCAGTAGGATGTAAATGAAGGGCGAAGATTTTTCCACACAATCTCTCCTGAACTATCGACCAACCGAAGAAAAACCAGAGACGGTGCAAGTAAATATTCGTCTTGCTCTCCATAACTTGAAAACTTTTGTTTGTACTGTGAAAACCGGAGGTGCCGTCAAATCCCCACTTGCAACGTTTACTTTTAGAAATTGTGATAGCTTAAGGAAAAAAATTAGATTTACACTCAGCGACTTTGTAATACGGAGGGTACAGTGTATGTCCGTGTAGATTCGCTGTTTTCTTCAAAGTGCAATAAGACTCCTTCGACAAATTCACTGTGATTATGAGTGAGAGAGCTTCCTCGTGAGTAAGTGACGACGGAAGTGGATTTTTAGCATTTTTCCACTGTGAAAAAGTCCGTTTTGAACGTGAAGAAGTGGTAGAAGTACACTCGGTTAGTACAGTGCAAGTAATGAGAAAGACCTTCCGAGTTCCAAAATTTTTCGTCTTCTCACAGCGTCACAGCATAACTCAAAACTTTTAAAGTGTTTTCAAATGTAACGCAAAGATTCCTACGCTAATGATATTGGCGTGGAAAGCCAATCGTACTTTTTTAAACCGAAAATTATTACAAGAACAATTTTTCCATCTTCTGAGGTAAGGCAACAAACAGGTTGCTCGCTTCTACATACTTTTACTTTAATCGTCCTTACACGAAAGCATGACCTCATGAAGTTCTAAGCGAGATATTTTTCCGGGCATACTAGCATGCTTTTCTTTCGAATACACCTCACGACAAATTAAACCGCTCACAAAACAACAGAATTACCTAATCACTATCGTGAAATATGGGAGGTGCGAGGAACCTGAGCCATTACTCTCCCCCCATTTCCCGCTAATCCCTGCGTTTGTTCAGACATGAATCAAAGGAAACATCTCCGTCGGACTAGATTGACACACTTTTACTTTCTACACATTCTAACAGATACTTCCTGAATACTTTTGTCGTGTCCATTTGTGTCCATTTTTGTAAACTCTAGCTAAAGAAATAAATACACTAAACTGCCAGTAGTAAACGCGAAACGCGATATCAGAATAATCTTAACTATCAAATGACCAGAAGAAATCATTTGTTCCTTGAACAATTTAATACCTACTACTGACCCTAATCAGTACAAAAAAAAAATTAAAAAGCAATAGGGCTGGAAATTATAGATTATTAACAACCGCTAAAGTTTGTTAATTCAATTCAATTCCCACCTTAGATTACTTACACTAACACACTCTTAAGGCTAATTACGAAGATGCCTTGCAGGAGGGTTGTCTTGAAGACTTCTCTATGTGAGCAAAATATAACAAGGTAAATCTCGCAATTGAGTGGATGACGGTTGGTCTAGCGTCAAATGCAACAATGGCATTAATAAGTTGTATCTGTGTACCTTCTTTTAATTAGTAGGCAATTTCTCTAAGCGATATGGCAGGCTACTGTCCTTTCTTCAAAAAAAAATTGAGAAAAAATTATCTGTCACGAAATCACGTTGTGAGGTGGCACAATTTTCCCGGAACGATCTTCGCTGTCCTATGAGCTCCTGGCCAACTAAGTCATCAAGTAATTATAGTTAATCAGAATTAGATAAATTAAAAAGTAAGGTTTACCTTAGGGTTTGCAGATATTGTTTCTTTCTACACTTTTTACCTACTTTCCATTCAGTTCGTATTCATTTTCTCATCATTGTCATCTATTTTGCCACTTCCTTATTTGATTACATCTGTTTCTAGCTTTTTAGGTAGACATGACTTGATTTAGATACCACCAACTTTTCAATTTTAGATGGTAAGCTTGATTAACTATTTTTTATACCTACATCAGAATTCATACAAGTATTTTCCACCACACCTGACTAGGCAGCAGGCAATTAACTTCAACATCACCCCGTATGGTAGCAGATAAAATTTTGCTTTTTGCTCTATTTTTACTTATAATGTCTGTCAGATATCCTATTAACCTGCATTTTAACTAGATTTGATTCAATTTAGACAGAACGTAAATGCTTTATCGTTATTGATACTAGATTATTGATATCAAAAAGAAAACTATTCCGTTAATTCTAAGTGATGCAGAAGTTCACATGTTTGCCTCCTAACTCTAAGATGGCAAATTTGATCCCCAGCTCAAAGCCGAAGAGATTCAGAATATGATCCTTCTCGGATAAGTAAGCAAAAAGTCCTAAAGCGATGCAATGTTTGGCACGTTAAAGATCTCTATTAGAAATTTGAGTAGCTTCAGGTAGGCAAATTTTAGTGTACGATCTCATCAAGTGGACTGCAAAAATATTGCTCGTGATATCAATCAGCTAGTTCATGGTCTCAATAGAGAAAAACTTGCATTTGTTAATTGAAAAGAAAAGTATTAGAGATCCATAGCTTAAGGTATGTATTGAGTAGGTTAATAAAGGTGCTTCCTTAAGTTTTTGATTTCTATTTAATTTTCTCTACCGGTTTCGTTCTAAAAACATCTTCAGGAGATTGACTATTTTTCTCCTGAAGATGTTCCTAGAAACCAAAAATTAAATAAAATCAAAAACCTAAGGAAGTACCTTTATTAACCTACTCAAAAAGAAAAATTATTAAATCTGGTTATTCAATATATATAATGTCATTTACTAACAATGTTTAGCTGGATTTAATGTAAGGTATTCGCTGAGAGAAGAAAATAAGCTTTGATCGAATGAACCTTTTTAATTATTTTACGTTCCTTTTAGGCTCAGACTAAGAAGTCAAGTAAGCAAAAGGTGAATACAGTTGCAGCACCTACCTGAATTCTATGTCTTGATGCTGTTGAATTAATTTCAAAGCGAGAAGATATTTCTGATTGCGGCTATTTGATTCAAATTAAACTTTTTACAGTGTTGCCTCACTCTTTGAGGGCGTGCTAACATGTATTCAGTAGTAGGTGCTCTGTATTTAATCTGTTCAATCTCAAACTCACACAAATTAATTAGTAAGTGACGATAAGCAGGAGGCAAAGACTATAAGAGCTAGACAGGGACAAACTGGTCCATTAGAGCATCAGGTCGTCGAATGATCTTTGCGGTATCAGAGATCAAAGATCATGAGATGAATAGGCTCCTAAAGTATAAAAAATGAGCAATCTAGATCTATCTTCTTCTTTGGCATAATGTTGTAGGTCCAAATCTTGACTCGATACTCATTTAGTTACATTTTTTAATGGAGACAACAGACAATAAACTAAACGTAGTTCAATCTAACACACAATACTGAGAAACAAAGTCACAAGATACTGAAAGCTGAACATTACTTACCTACAGTTAATAAACAGTAGAATTCCTCCAATCCACAGATACTATTCCTTCAATTTCGTGCTATCATTATTGTGCAATCTAGGAGAATGGGTAGCAGAATATATTTTTTAATTTAGTTTTAGTTTTAGTTTGTCTTTTATAGCTATTGTTAGCTTTTTATGTAACATTCACAATAATAAGATAGAGAAAAACTTTACTATTCATAAAATAAAATAATCAAAAAAATTTCAAATGAGAAAGAAGGTGAGAAGAAGAACGGTAGTATGATAAAACAAACCAAGTTACACTAATAGTAAAACTTATATTCAAATAACGGAGACGTTTTTTACAGTACAGGGTAACTAATGTACAGGCCAGCAAAACATATTAATTTAATATTTCAAGATTTAGTAAATTTAAAAACTTTACGGTCTGATATTGTCCAAGATCCATTGCAAGTATTCGGTTACTCTGGTGTATACACCAGGTATACCTTCAGTTCCACAATAATCTTCACCCCATGCTTCTGTACCAAACGACACGATACCGATACATACCCAATTTTCTTCTTGTTCTGTTTTATCATAATACATTAAAGGACCACCACTGTCACCTTCACAAGAATCCTTTCCCTTTTCTCCCCAACACATATTTGGGAATTTTTTATGTTTATTTCACGTTGCTGGTAGATCTCAGAGCAATCTTCATTTGATTGTATGGGCAGCTATTAAAAATAAACTTAATCAGAAAACTGTATAGAAAAATAGAGCATCGTACCTCAACTTTTAGCTTTACTTCACTTTCCCATTTCTTTTCAGTTCTGCCCCATCCAGCAACAACAGCTTTTTTTCCTTCAAAATTCTTCGTTCTAAGTTCAGAAAAATGTGGTAGACAAATTGGTTGAATGAACTCTAAAATAATAAGAGAGGCCTCTCATAAAATAATTTATACAATTTGGTGTTTTCTTACTAGTATAATTTACTTCTTTCTTCAGTCTAAGTAATGCTATATCCCCGTATGCGTTTCTGTCACGGCTATCAAAACCTTCATGCACAATCCTTTCTTCTACTTCTACGTTTACCACTGGGTCTGCGCAATATTCCAAACCGGGTGTATCATCGCCTTCGCAATCTTCATCTTTCTCTAGATTGTACTCTCCTAGACGAACACTTACTCTAAAAAACAATTAAACTTGAAAAACAGTATTATTTGTGGTAGGTTTAGGAATCTCTCAGCAACACTCACATATCCTCACTAACACAATGAGCAGCTGTCAAAACGTATCTGTTATTAATCAATGATCCACCACACGTAAAACCATCTAGGAGAAGATTAAAGCTAATTACAAACCAAAGTATAAATTTAAAGTTCAACTTACTGTTAGCAGATTTCAAAAGAACCAGCCAAGGGAATTCTTCGATAGTAGTTTTAGTTCCACCGAAAATTCTATCTTCCTCATGCTGTCCGCATTTACGTCTAGCAGGGAGAAGGTTGGTTTTAATTTCATCTACGAATGACTGTTATTTACTATTGTATCTATACATAACCCAAGTGTTAAAAACAAATTATTTAACTCACTACTTAATGTAACACTGCAGGAATACAATAAAATATACAAAGACAAAAATATTCGACGAAACATGGTTTTTAGTTAATCTACTTCTCTACTTCTGTGGCTGATACTTATGAACTTGTAATTTAAAAAACACTCACAGTTAATATGAGTTCTTATTAATACCCAAGTTTTTATAATTCGATAACATCTTGACCTTGTATCAACATAACACTTCTTCAGTATTACAATTAGGTTTTAAATAGGGAAGTACTAACTTGAATTAACAGTAAAAGAAATCTTGGAATAAGGCAATCGTTTAAATAGTACTTACCCAGCAATTAACATACGTGATTGGAATTTTTGTATACATAAAACTGTGGTGGTCACATTTATTTTTAATCTTTACGAAAATTTCAATAATACATGAGTCAGCTATTGAAACTTTTTTGTTTATTAAATAACGTAATTCCTAATTGCATTCGTTTACAGAAAATATCAAAGGTCTTAAGTTTATTAACTTTTTAAGCTGATAATTTTTAATTCAGATACATATGCATACACATATCCAACAAACTTCACAAACTGGAGAAAGTGTTTGTTTTTCAAGAAAGAGTAAAGTATTCTATCGTGATGTGACGCACTGATCATGATGACCTCAGTTAATATCACTAATAATACTGGATCTATTCAAACTATTCCACAAAAGGGTACACAAAAAAACTGTTTTGAATCAAGTTTTTATTTCTAATCAAACAGTCATCTGCAACACGTTGCCACTGATTGTTGTTCGAGTTTGAAATCTATCCTGCCAAGGCTATCATAGGTCCCGTGTATTCTTCTTCCCTTCCACTTTTGCAGTAACAGTCACATTTACTGATATGAGTTATGCTAGAAGGCTAGTTCTACTGAGTTATGACAATAATCTTTGTAAGAGTTTTATTTGGGTACTGTTAGATTTGCTGTAAAGAAATTATAACACCTAATAATTACGTGGTGATATCGTAAACTTTCCGGATTTATTTTATAAAATTTCCAGACACGAATAGAATTTTTAGGTAAAATTTAATGCGGAAAATATTAGTGTCCATTATATTGTTGAGGGCAAGTTAGTGTAATCATATTTATTATAAAATGGAAATTCAATTAGTAAATATTACAAAGTGCACGGCAAAATTTACTATGCTGTAGGTATCAGGGGCGGAGCCAGGGAAGACGTTTGGAGGGGAGCCATCTTTCTTCCAAGCTTAGTCTGTTGCATTATTCCTTTTCAATTTACATTTACAAATAGGAAAGTACGGATAGGCCAGGGAAATTAGCCAAAAAAAACGAACCCAGAGCGAAAAAATTAGAAGAAAGCTGGAAATCGTTTTAATCACTTTTATTTACATGTGAAAAAGAGAAAATATTTTTGCCCCCTTTTTTTAACCCCGCTTGAGGTAGGGTGTTGAAAAAATCGAAGAATTCTGAGAATTCTGGAATTCTTTCAGTTTTCTTGAAGTAGAGCCCAAACTGCACTTGTAGTGAAAACTTTCACTAGGACAATATTATAGAGCATGAAATTCTGCGTCAATTAAGTAGCTATTTGTTAAATTTTGAGCATCAGGTGTAGGAAGAAGATCGTGACGAAAATTGCCTATTTTTATCCAAAAATTTTGTTTTATACTTGAGTGACCTTAATCTTGTAATAACTTGCTCAAAAATTAAAATACTAAACAATTGGTCTAAATAAAAGTTGTAAAGCATCTATTTAGATTTCCAAAGAGTACTAACATTTTCAAAATTTTTTATGTACGGCTCTCTATTGGCGACATTTTAGCCAACAAGGTCGGCAGCTGCAAATACAAGTATGCTACACATGTGGTGATTATTGATTATTATCAAATTATTTCAATTACAGACCATGTCAACTGCTCAAAAACAAACTATCTACCAACCACATTAGTCAAATAATGAGTTCTTATGATTTGAAAATAAATTAATTAATATTTACTGATTTATGATTAATTAATTATTCATGACTTGAGGGCACAAGAAAATATGTTTGCAGAAAAACTTATTCGTTTAGAACATTAATTGGGCAAAAAGAGACTCATAACCAATAGGTGTAAAACTCAAGTAGACAATAGTTATGGTATAACAAATTATATTTTATGAAGATAATTTAAAATTAAACAGATAATGGACTTAAAAAGATAATATTTTTAGAGAACTCACTTAACGAATGAAAATTCCACCATATGCTTTTTTAAAACATTTTGGTTTGCTTTGCTTCAGGGGACGTTCAGAAGATACTTCTTCGTCTGTTTCTTTCTCTTCAACAACTTCACCGCCTTCTTAAATTGCCAATATGGCTTCTGCTTCATCATCTATTGGGGCATAATTCATGACCAGTTTGTCATCGCTAGGGGAGTTTTTGCATGACTGGCCTTTACACCCTTTGCAGACGTTTGTACATTTCATCCCATTGTTCTTGCAGATACAACCCCATGGCATCCTTTTGTGCACTTGCAGAACATAGAATTAATAAGTTCGTCCGATGCTGCGGCTTTATCAGTAGTCAATAGGAGCAGACCGTGTTTTGTGGTTTTCCAACCCCAAATTAGAGGGTCCAGAATGTTACCTTTCCACATTTCAATCTGCAAGTGCTTTTGAACAAAATCATGGCGTGCTGCCGCTTCAGTCGGAGGTAGGCTTGCAATATTGATGTTTTTTCCACAAGAGCAGTACGGAATATACCATTACGAATTTCCTTCAATGACATTTCTAAAGAACCACTCTACAAAGTAGCAATGAACTGCTGACCTGCTCTGCCAATTTCATTTGGGGTAGCATCAGGATTTGCTAAAGATAGTCACAGCTTCCTGCAAGTAGATATTTTTTTCTAGAGTTTTGACGAATTCCAATTTTCCTTGCTCAAACATCGCAAATGTAGAATCACAGCCATGGAAAGCGTGTAAAAATAAAATGTTTTTCACCTTATCCAACTATTTGAAACCCAGGAGACTATAAAACATGCTAGCTTGTTTGTCTTTTCCTGGCTTTAACAAATATATTTTAGAGGAAACTGGAGCTGCTGCTGTCAAAAGTATGAGAAGATCCACGTCTTCCCCAAAAACGATCCCAGCTGTTACAGATTGCTGACCAAATTGAAGAGCATTACTAATTGTGGAAACAGCATTTGCAACAGCTCAAGTTTTGCGCTAATGATCCATCAATCAGCATTGTGATGAGTCACGTGTTGCGCTCATTTGAAAGAAATCTCTCTTTAGCCATCGTAGCAGACATTGTTCCGTCAAAAATAACAAATACTAATGAGCACTTCCTCCTTTTACGTTTACGTTCTGCATATTTAATACTCTTATCATTCTGATCAAGATAGCCTGCAACGACCACTAATGCCCTATCTTCATGATGATATTTTACATACTTGATGTATTTATCAATTATGGCAGAAAATCTCTGAATTCTATAATAAAACAAAACGGGCTATACTATGGTTACTTATATAGCGTCACCTATACATTACCTTTGTTGGCACATCGGATCACGCTAATGCCGACGGCGATTAAATTGATACCATATGAATTTGTACTTTTGTTCTTGCTGCACTTATATATAAAAGAATAGCTTTCTTTATGTATTATATGTATATAATATACATAATACGTTCCAGTTTAAAGGATGAGCACTCGGACCTCATTTTTCTGAGATGTAGAAATTATCAATTTCAAACGGCTGAAATTCAAAAACTATAAGATTTTGGACATTGCGTCTATTGAGACTTTTGATCTACACAATAAGAATTATCATTTACCAAGGTTCCAACAATTTTGATTCTGCAGGATCCTTTGGGAAAAATTACACTGATTAACAGTTTTGGGTTCTTAAACAAAACTAGGTAATCCTTATGTAACTTATCATTCTGAATTCAAATCTGCTTTCAGATGTTTTCTATCACGTGTAGTTTTTGAAGTATATGCATCTCAGTGGACAGTGTACCTAATTATAATTGAGGCGCTAGACAGCAAAAGATGTTAAGTAACAACTCCCATGCTTTTAATATAACGGAATGTAAAAGATGTTAAATGGACGAATTTACCATAAAAATGCATTTTATTCAAAATGTTTCTTGTGCAAATCGCTTTCGACAGCAAATGAAAGGTTTTTGTGTATGTATGCCCTTCGCAGTACTTATGATATGGAGGGAACAAAAAGATCATCCAACCGATTGTTACTTCTGCATAACAAAGATAGCTGACTATTCTGTAAAAAATAAAAAATCTGTTGTGTATCCTAATTTAACATCGGCGATAAGACCCGTTGGCCATTGTACTGATCTTCCAGTTCCTGTGCCACCAGATACATTTAAAAGATCAGATGAAAAAAATTTTGACA
This sequence comes from Ignelater luminosus, assembly GCA_011009095.1. Taxonomy (NCBI): domain Eukaryota; kingdom Metazoa; phylum Arthropoda; class Insecta; order Coleoptera; family Elateridae; genus Ignelater; species Ignelater luminosus. The sequence goes on along the minus strand of VTPC01086481.1, from coordinate 1,092 downwards.
TTGTTTCTAGCAATGATCGAGAGTTTATTCCTCCCGATCTCACTGAACCACATTTGATCACACAGGCACAACTAAACCATTTACTTCGTGATTTGAACTTCAGCAAAAGCAAAGCCGAGTTGCTTGGCTCTCGATTAAAAAGTTGGAATTTATTGGAATACAGTATCAAAAAAAGTTTTTTGAGTTTTATTCTGTGGATGACAATCTTACCTACTGCAGTGATGTTGCCGTTTTGATCTAAACCCTTGGACGTAAACACAAACCAGAAGAATAGCGACTGTCCATTGATGCATTTAAATTTAGTTTGAAAGCAGTTCTATTGCACAATAGCAATGCATTGCCTTCAGTTCCCATTGCATATTCAGTTCACCTAAAAGCATCTTATGAAACTATGAAATGCTTTTAACAAGCGTAGACCATAAACGATACGAGTGGAAAATCTGTGGAGATTTAAAATTTATAGCTTTGTTATTAGAAACGCAACTGGAATTTACAAAATGCAGTTGCTTTTGTGCGAGTGGGACAGTCCTGCTAAATCGCAGCATTATATTGTGAAAAGTTGGCCAAGTAAGCAGATAGTTGTGGGAAAAAATATTTTAAATAAAAGCCTTGTGGATAGAAACAATATCTATTTGCCCTCTTTGCATGTAAAGTTAGGGCTGATAAACAATTTTGAAAAGGTATGGAACGTCGTGGAAGAGGTTTTCAGTACATAAAAGAAAAATTTCTAAAAATCAGCAAAGGTAAGATAAATGAGGTCATATTTGTGGTTTTCCAAATTCGGCAATTAATGAATGACAGCGGTTTCGATGCAGATCTACAAGGAAAAGAAAAGGTAACGTGGAATTGTTCCAAATCTGTCGTAAAGGGCTTTCTGGACAATAACAAAGCGGAAAATTTCGAAAACCTCGTCGACGAAATGTTGAGAGCTTACCATAAAATGGGATGTAAAATGTCGCTAAAGATGCAATATTTACATTCCCATTTGGATTTTTTCCCAGACAATTTGGGAATTGTAAGTAATGAGCATGGAGAGCGTTTCCATCAAGACCTTTCAACGTTGGAAAACCGGTACCAGGGAAGATGGAATTC
>VTPC01086478.1:0-15439 GCA_011009095.1 Ignelater luminosus | reverse complement strand
GCCCAGTGACATGCAAACACTTACCAATTTGATTTTTCAGCAACTTGTATTAAGGACTGTATTAAAAATTAAAAAACTGAAGATTCATATTACATTTACAACGAAACTATTAGCTCTTTATTTCGATTATCAGGAAATTCTGAAGGTCAATCTTATAAAAATGTCAAATTATGGTGCTGACATGACAAAGGACTCTACAGCATAAAGAATGCGTGAATATTACTATCTTCTAGAACAAATTATTGCAGATTATAAGAACCAAACAAGTTAGCAAGAAGTGGAAACATGTCGACCTTATTCCTACAGAATAATCTAAAACACCACACTTTCTTTCATGAAAGTTAAAAGTTAACTTGCCTAGTAGAGTTGAGCAAACAAATATGGCAAAGCCAAACTAGTCACAATACTTGCAGTTTTCAATGAATAGCCATTATTGAGCGTGAGAGATTAATTCTTAGACGGTTCTGATTCTGGCGAACTCTAACGAACCTAAGATTAGGCAAATAGAAATTGGCAGCAAATTTCAAAATGTCTATTTAACAAAATACTTTAGGAAACAAATTCAAAACATAAAAATATTACTTATTACTTAAGAACACAATAGAGATCCAGACTAATTATTTGGTTATCATTTTTAAAAATTTGTTTAAATTAATTGCTGTCAAATTCTCGCAGCTTAGTTTTACCCTTTTAACCTTAGTTGGCGCTGAGTTTCCGCTAGCCAATTATTCTAGTACACGTACTTTTGCCTATAAATAAAGGCAAAAACGTTTAGTTGGTCGTAATTAAGGGACATTTAGAGGATTCTTTTGTTTCTACATGTATTCCTCCCAATTCTTAAAAGTGTGAACGGTTTCGCGAGCTTAATAACAAGATGCTCCAACTGGTCAAAAGATGTAGCGTGCTTGAGGATATTATCTATCTACAAATGACTTTAATCTTAGTGTGATAGAGTGATAAAGGTTAGAGCCATTCATAGATAAATAGTCTAAAGGTTCCTAGATCTTTTGGTCAGACGGGACCTTTTATTATTATGTTTGCAAAACCGCTGACACTTTTAATGAATTTGGAAAAAACAATGTAGAGAACGAAAATCATCCTCCAAATGTCCCTCGATTACGTCCGATTGAAGAAATAGCGTCAACTAAAGTTAAGAATTAAAGCTAAGTTAAGGAGATTGACAGCAATTATTTTGAATGACCTTGTAAAAACGATAAGCAAGAGACTGCTGCTGCTGGACTTCTATCTACTCCTAAATTGTAATACTTTTATGTTTTGTATTCCTTTCCTAAAATATTTTGGAAACTAAACATTTTTGAAATTTGGTGCCTAGGTTTAGTTGCCTAACCTTAACGAAGTCTGGACAAACAAGGTGAAATCTTTCCTAATCCTGACACACGTTACCAAGGCACGAGCTGCGCATCAATTATCAGCAGGTTGTGACACACTCCTAAGAGATAAATTGTGAATTGTTGTCAACACACGTTATCTAATAAATTATACAAATGAGGTAGATGACCAAGACTGAAATTCAGGAAAAGAACTGAAAAACCATCGAGCAATATTTAATGAAACTAAGATTAAAACTGATCTCTGTTTATAATGCAATTTTTCTTATTGCCGGGAAAATCCTATAAGTCCTCAACTGGCTGACCAGACAAATTGGTACTTGTTCAATAGACCAGTTAGCATGCGCAAACAAACGCATAATGCAGCTGGCTTATTGCCGAGTACTTATGAAAATCCGCTATTTGATTATGGTTAATAGGTTTAATTAATTAGAGATACGGGCAATGCAACTTTCATAAGAGAGTAACAGTTTAAAATAGTTCTGTTCCTGGAAATACATAGTCCGATAGTTTTATTATCTATCGCCTCTACGGCATTCGTGTAGGTCAGTTGAAATAAAAACTGGTCTACTTTCTACATTTATAAATTTTTAAAGTTAAAACTTGAATATTTTAGTATTAACAAACGTCTTCGCAGTCTTTTTTGTTTTTATAAGTGGGAGCATGGCTGTTATATACTCTTGTCTTTTTAGCTCGTGGTACCGCATAATATATAAATGCAGTAGTACAGGAATGAAGCTAAATAAATGTAAATGTGGCGTTACCCCTTGCTTAGTAGGTTATTGTGGTAAAGATCGGATGGCAGATGGCTGTGCAACGTCTAAGACTGTGACAGAAGTGGCCTTGTAGCTCCGACCCCTAAGAAATATTGCGAGAGCGAACTAAAAACCAACATGAACTTCTCAGCAATGCTACTACATAGAAAAATTCCAATAGGAAGCAGTGCACCTCGGTATAATAGGTTGTTCGTATTGGAAGAAAAGAGTAGCTACAGCCGGACAGAACCACCATGACCGGCAGAGTGTCAGGATCACTCAGAGAATAAGAAACCAAACAAAGAGGACTACTACAACCGACTGCATCACATATCAGCGCATCGCATAGAGCTAAAGGATAAGATTAAGAATTGAGAAACATGAAAAAATTAACTTCTATCAGCGCATCATATAGAATTAAAGGAAAACATTGAGAATTGAGACACTTGACTTACAAGAATTAACTTCTATAGCCACACTTCCTTGGAAGCCTAGTGGATTAAGGTGCTCATCTCGAATGTGAAAGACGCTTGTTAAAATCCTGTCCAAAGCAACTAATTTTTAAAAATTATAAATAAATCTATAACAAGCTTTATTATTATTAAATAAACCAAATGTTTGGAGAGTCTGCAACACGCTAGAATGTAGACTGTTTAGGTTGAAAGAAGGAATTCTTGAAGCATAGTATGATTATCTGACATTTTTAACAACATCAGCAAACTTTTTCTGGTCTCGTTAATTATGTGGTAATATAGCTTTTTGCACAAATAATGTCGCAGTGCAATGTTTTAATGGATGAATTAATCAGAAACACGAAATCTGATTTAGCATTAATTACATAAGATTTAAGAGACCATAGGAAGATTTTGGATAATTAATACGTGATGATTTGCGACACTATATATGCGAAAGACTTAGCTAGTATTCCTATACTACAAAGTATGTACAAAGAAAACGTAAACTGATTTCTCTGAAGAAATTACAACTATGCAAATGGAACAACTAGATTTCAGTTTTCTTACATACCGAGTGTAGAATCGAATAACGCAGCATAAAGATTTCAATAATAAATTTTTAATGTCCAATTATTTGCTCTCCTAATTATTTTAGAGAAAAATTGTAAATAGGTTTTTTGTAGAAAAGTAAATGCTGCACCTACACATGTCACTGCTTTTTAGTTTCCTTTTCTAAAGCTGAAACAATTAATAAAATAAAATGTGGTTTACAACAATTAGGTATGCATTGGAATCATTTTAACAAAAAACAATCAATGTCTCGTTAAGATAATTCCACTGCACATAGACATTTCAATTTGTTAATTTGTTTGGTTTAAAAAAAAGAAAACGAAAAGCAACTACTTATACAGATGCAGTATTTTTTCTCTGCGCAAAAACTTTATATACACTTTTGCTCTAAAATAATTAGGAGAGCAAATAAATGGACATTAAAAAAAAAATAAAAAATTTGTGTGGTGCGTTATCCCATTCTACATCCGGTATATACTACATTGAAATTATTTTTTTCCGAACTAACGTCAACATGCAAAACTAACTTGTAAATTTGAAAACTAAAAAGATATTCATTTATGTATAAAAGTTGATGTTTTAAATAATAAATTAAAAAAAGGAAATTGAAGGTTTTTTCTAAACATATTTTAATCTGCTTATTCAAAACAATTTTTCATTTTAATAAAGCTTTAGGTACGATCACAGTACATATTTATTAAAGTTCGTCGTACAAAGGAAGCGGAGATGCATTGCTGCTTTTTAATTAAAAATTAGATTTAGGAGATGTTTTTCGTCATTTTCAACATACATTTATGTACGTAATCTGAATACTCTGTGAATTTTAAATCGAGCTTAATAACAAAAGACTAATAAAGATGCTTTGGAAAGATAATTTTCTGTTTTTTCTAATGCTTTTATATTTATTTTTAACTACTACTCATTGCCTTTCGTTTTTAGTAAACAAGAAGTACAACGTCCTAAAGTTAACTATAGAAATGAATGTTTAATCTTTCAACAAATTGTATGCACACTCCGAGCTTCTGATGTTATTACTCATTATTATTTTTAAATTACTTAAATTTTAATTACGTTGTAAATTACAAAAACCAAAACGCACAGATCTTTTACTGGCACTGAATGTACTTCCATTTTTAAGTAATTACAGAGAAATTAAGCAAAAAAACTGCCTGTTTATCAAGAATTTCATTTCTTAAAAGCGTTTTTGCTTACTAACATTTCTGTCTGGCATTACGTATTTTTTGGTTCTTGTTAATATAAAATGTAATTTAACAGAAAAGCCTAATTATTGAAACTTAATTTACGTGGGTATTTCTGATTTTCTGTTACAGTAAAGTTTGTTAATTTTAGAGACGATAATTGCACGAGTCAAATGTTGAGCTAATTGCGGTGTTGTTTAGAATGCCTAAACCTAAAATAGATGTTATGGAGGTTTTCCTACGACGGGTTTATATTGAGTTCAATTAAATTATGAAGAGGTACCACAAACCATGTAACCACTTATGCATCCATTTGCCTCAATTACTGGAAAATATAAAATATAATCGTGTTATATATTTGCTGTCGTTGACATTATATGACATTACAGCATGGGCTTGTAATTTTGTATAACAAATTTCCTGAGGGCGGTACAGAATTCTGTCAGCAAACTTTGTTGTTATATGTTCACAATACGTATTGATAAAAATCTAATGTGAGTTTGTTTTTTCCACAGGTTTAGCAGAACCAGCTAGAGAATCTAGAAGTAATATAGCCCGTTCATCAGCTTCTTCATCATCCTTGGTGCTGGTTGCGTTTTTGCTACTTATTACAACAGTTGGGTGCTTATGCAGGTGACGATGCTTCTAAGTTCAACGAGCTCGTTTTAAGTTGAACTTAGAAGCATCGTCACCTGCATAAGCACCCAACTGTTGTAATAAGTAGCAAAAACGCAACCAGCACCAAGGATGATGAAGAAGCTGATGAACGGGCTATATTACTTCTAGATTCTCTAGCTGGTTCTGCTAAACCTGTGGAAAAAACAAACTCACATTAGATTTTTATCAATACGTATTGTGAACATATAACAACAAAGTTTGCTGACAGAATTCTGTACCGCCCTCAGGAAATTTGTTATACAAAATTACAAGCCCATGCTGTAATGTCATATAATGTCAACGACAGCAAATATATAACACGATTATATTTTATATTTTCCAGTAATTGAGGCAAATGGATGCATAAGTGGTTACATGGTTTGTGGTACCTCTTCATAATTTAATTGAACTCAATATAAACCCGTCGTAGGAAAACCTCCATAACATCTATTTTAGGTTTAGGCATTCTAAACAACACCGCAATTAGCTCAACATTTGACTCGTGCAATTATCGTCTCTAAAATTAACAAACTTTACTGTAACAGAAAATCAGAAATACCCACGTAAATTAAGTTTCAATAATTAGGCTTTTCTGTTAAATTACATTTTATATTAACAAGAACCAAAAAAATACGTAATGGCAGACAGAAATGTTAGTAAGCAAAAACGCTTTTAAGAAATGAAATTCTTGATAAACAGGCAGTTTTTTGCTTAATTTCTCTGTAATTACTTAAAAATGGAAGTACATTCAGTGCCAGTAAAAGATCTGTGCGTTTTGGTTTTTGTAATTTACAACGTAATTAAAATTTAAGTAATTTAAAAATAATAATGAGTAATAACATCAGAAGCTCGGAGTGTGCATACAATTTGTTGAAAGATTAAACATTCATTTCTATAGTTAACTTTAGGACGTTGTACTTCTTGTTTACTAAAAACGAAAGGCAATGAGTAGTAGTTAAAAATAAATATAAAAGCATTAGAAAAAACAGAAAATTATCTTTCCAAAGCATCTTTATTAGTCTTTTGTTATTAAGCTCGATTTAAAATTCACAGAGTATTCAGATTACGTACATAAATGTATGTTGAAAATGACGAAAAACATCTCCTAAATCTAATTTTTAATTAAAAAGCAGCAATGCATCTCCGCTTCCTTTGTACGACGAACTTTAATAAATATGTACTGTGATCGTACCTAAAGCTTTATTAAAATGAAAAATTGTTTTGAATAAGCAGATTAAAATATGTTTAGAAAAAACCTTCAATTTCCTTTTTTTAATTTATTATTTAAAACATCAACTTTTATACATAAATGAATATCTTTTTAGTTTTCAAATTTACAAGTTAGTTTTGCATGTTGACGTTAGTTCGGAAAAAAATAATTTCAATGTAGTATATACCGGATGTAGAATGGGATAACGCACCACACAAATTTTTTATTTTTTTTTAATGTCCATTTATTTGCTCTCCTAATTATTTTAGAGCAAAAGTGTATATAAAGTTTTTGCGCAGAGAAAAAATACTGCATCTGTATAAGTAGTTGCTTTTCGTTTTCTTTTTTTTAAACCAAACAAATTAACAAATTGAAATGTCTATGTGCAGTGGAATTATCTTAACGAGACATTGATTGTTTTTTGTTAAAATGATTCCAATGCATACCTAATTGTTGTAAACCACATTTTATTTTATTAATTGTTTCAGCTTTAGAAAAGGAAACTAAAAAGCAGTGACATGTGTAGGTGCAGCATTTACTTTTCTACAAAAAACCTATTTACAATTTTTCTCTAAAATAATTAGGAGAGCAAATAATTGGACATTAAAAATTTATTATTGAAATCTTTATGCTGCGTTATTCGATTCTACACTCGGTATGTAAGAAAACTGAAATCTAGTTGTTCCATTTGCATAGTTGTAATTTCTTCAGAGAAATCAGTTTACGTTTTCTTTGTACATACTTTGTAGTATAGGAATACTAGCTAAGTCTTTCGCATATATAGTGTCGCAAATCATCACGTATTAATTATCCAAAATCTTCCTATGGTCTCTTAAATCTTATGTAATTAATGCTAAATCAGATTTCGTGTTTCTGATTAATTCATCCATTAAAACATTGCACTGCGACATTATTTGTGCAAAAAGCTATATTACCACATAATTAACGAGACCAGAAAAAGTTTGCTGATGTTGTTAAAAATGTCAGATAATCATACTATGCTTCAAGAATTCCTTCTTTCAACCTAAACAGTCTACATTCTAGCGTGTTGCAGACTCTCCAAACATTTGGTTTATTTAATAATAATAAAGCTTGTTATAGATTTATTTATAATTTTTAAAAATTAGTTGCTTTGGACAGGATTTTAACAAGCGTCTTTCACATTCGAGATGAGCACCTTAATCCACTAGGCTTCCAAGGAAGTGTGGCTATAGAAGTTAATTCTTGTAAGTCAAGTGTCTCAATTCTCAATGTTTTCCTTTAATTCTATATGATGCGCTGATAGAAGTTAATTTTTTCATGTTTCTCAATTCTTAATCTTATCCTTTAGCTCTATGCGATGCGCTGATATGTGATGCAGTCGGTTGTAGTAGTCCTCTTTGTTTGGTTTCTTATTCTCTGAGTGATCCTGACACTCTGCCGGTCATGGTGGTTCTGTCCGGCTGTAGCTACTCTTTTCTTCCAATACGAACAACCTATTATACCGAGGTGCACTGCTTCCTATTGGAATTTTTCTATGTAGTAGCATTGCTGAGAAGTTCATGTTGGTTTTTAGTTCGCTCTCGCAATATTTCTTAGGGGTCGGAGCTACAAGGCCACTTCTGTCACAGTCTTAGACGTTGCACAGCCATCTGCCATCCGATCTTTACCACAATAACCTACTAAGCAAGGGGTAACGCCACATTTACATTTATTTAGCTTCATTCCTGTACTACTGCATTTATATATTATGCGGTACCACGAGCTAAAAACACAAGAGTATATTACAGTCATGCTCCCACTTATAAAAACAAAAAAGACTGTGAAGACGTTTGTTATTACTAAAATATTCAAGTTTATAAATACAGGAATGCCGTAGAGACGACAGATAATAAAACTATCGGACTATGTATTTCCAGGAACAGAACTATTTTAAACTGTTACTCACTTATGAAAGTTGCATTGCCCGTATCTCTAATTAATTAAACCTATTAACTATAATCAGATAGCGGATTCTCATAAGTACTAGGCAATAAGCCAGCTGCATTATGCGTTTGTTTGCGCATGCTAACTGGTCTATTGACCAAGTACCAATTTGTCTGGCCAGCCAGTTGAAGACTTATAGGATTTTCCCGGCAATGAGAAAAATTGCATTATAAACAGTAATACCGATACCCACAGAGATCAGTTTTAATCTTAGTTTCATTAAATATTGCTCGATGGTTTTTCAGTTCTTTTCCTGAATTTCAGTCTGGGTCATCTACCTCATTTCTACAATTTATTAGACAACGTGTGTTGACAACAATTCACAATTCATCTCTTAGGAGTGTGTCACAACCTGCTGATAATTGATGCGCAGCTCGTGCCTTGGTAACGTGTGTCAGGATTAGGAAAGACTTCACCTTGTCTGTCCAGACTTCGTTAAGGTTAGGCAACTAAACCTAGGCACCAAATTTTAAAAATGTTTAGTTTTCAAAATATTTTAGGAAAGGAATACAAAACATAAAAGTATTACAATTTAGGAGTAGATAGAAGTCCAGCAGCAGCAGTCTCTTGCTTATCGCTTTTACAAAGTCATTCAAAATAATTGCTGTCAATCTCCTTAACTTAGCTTTAATTCTTAACTTTAGTTGACGCTATTTCTTCAATCGGACGTAATCGAGGGACATTTGGAGGATGATTTTCTTTCTCTACATTGCTTTTTCCAAATTCATTAAAAGTGTCAGCGGTTTTGCAAACATAATAATAAAAGGTCCTGTCTGACCAAAAGATCTAGGATCCTTTAGACTATTTATCTATGAATGGCTCTAACCTTTATCACTCTATCACACTAAGATTAAAGTCATTTGTAGATAGATAATATCCTCAAGCACGCTACATCTTTTGGCCAGATGGAGCATCTTGTTATTAAGCTTTAAACCGTTCACACTTTTAAGACGTTTTTGCCTTTATTTATAGGCAAAAGTACGTGTACTAGAATAATTGGCTAGCGGAAACTCAGTGCCAACTAAGGTTAAAAGGGTAAAACTAAGTTGCAAGAATTTGGCAGCAATTAATTTAAACAAATTTTTAAAAATCATAACCAAATAATTAGTCTGGATCTCTATTGTGTTCTTAAGTAATAAGTAATATTTTTATGTTTTGAATTTGTTTCCTGAAGTATTTTGTTAAATAGACATTTTGAAATTTGCTGTCAATTTGTACTTGCCTAATCTTAGGTTCGTTAGAGTTCGCCAGAATCAGAACCGTCTAAGAATTAATCTCTCACGCTTAATAATGGCTCTTTATTGAAAACTGCAAGTATTGTGACTAGTTTGGCTTTGCTATATTTGTTTGCTCAACTCTACTAGGCAAGTTTTTAAATTGCATAAAGCGGTTGGTTATAAAATAAAATGTCTGCCTGCACAGTTTATTCCGTGACAAACCATTGATGAATAGTGTAATAATAGCTGGAGTGCGTTAAGTCTTGTTCTAATGATAAATACGAGAGCTCTGAAAGAACATCATACAACAGGTCTAAATTAAGGACAAATCCTATTTTGGTTAATGTTTTTCTCAATCCGGAAAAGAAGCATTTCTCTTTACTTTGCGTTGAAACATCTTTACAAGCTTTCTCAAAATGCCAATACAGAGCTCTGCTTTAACGGATCTTAAACTTGAGGAAACCCAGCGCGTGTAAGTTTACGTCCTATAAAAATAGAATACAGTTGAATGGCTAAATTTGCTGCACATTGATTTAATTTGTTCTGATTTTGAAGAAGAACCGTATTTATCATGGAAAATTCCAATATAGGACAAAATTATGAGACAGAAATAAGTTAGTCATTGTTCGAGTCGCTACAAACGCGTACCGGTATGATATTTCTATAGAAATAAGTTAAGGTATTTTCAAAAAAAAATATAAAAAGTTGCAGTATGCCATACCACCGTATACCGTCTCACTTCGACCACTGCCTACGAAAGAAAGTCTATATAGATTAATGCTTTTAACTTTCATGAAAGAAGGTGTGGTTTTTTAGATTATTCTGTGGGAATAAGGTCGACATGTTTCCACCTCTTTCTAACTTGTTTGGTTCTTATAATCTGCAATAATTTGTTCTAGAAGATAGTAATATTCACGCCTTCTTTATGCTGTAGAGTCCTTTGTTATGTCAGCACCATAAATTGACATTTTTATAAGACTGACCTTCAGAGTTTCCTGATAATCGAAATAAAGAACTAATAGTTTCGTTGTAAATGTAATATGAATCTTCAGTTTTTTAATTTTTAATACAGTCCTTAATACAAGTTGCTGAAAAATCAAATTGGTAAGTGTTTGCATGTCACTGGGCAAATATGACATGCGAACTGATTTTGCATCTGTTGGCAAAACGAGTAAGAATTTCAGTTTTGAACGATAACGAAGACTTTTTAAGTTGAAAAATACAACAGTAGAATACTTTTTAGCACTTCAGAATATGTTTCTAAATAATTCTTTCTTCTAACTCTGTTATCTTCCTTATGCTGCAATTTTCATTGTAGCCCTAAACATCATGTCAATCTTGCTACATAGTATGTCAAATTCTAAGCATGATATACTTATTCATGAATAACTGAACGATCCATTCTGTATACCAATAAAATCTTTACAATAAACTTTGCGTACATATTATATGCATAATTATCAACTTGATACAGACACAACTATTTACACACTTTGAAGTCATTTTGGTTCATAGATGGAATTTACACAAAGTCAAAATAGCAAAAAAACTAACGAAAGTAATTCTATAGGCTTACATTTCCTGTATAAGTTATTTACATATAAGATGTACTTGGCATGAAAAACAAAGAACACAAATAACAAATAAAGAATGTAGAACACTTACCTCCTACAATACTAACATGATGATCATTAGGACTTCCTGGTCCAACTTTTATTTCTGAAACAAAAGATAAATAGTTAAATATAAAAAACTAGATTATTAGTTTTGCAATTTAAAAGTTTAAAACGATGTTGCAGACGAGAAACACTAAAGTTTTTAATGAATACTTCCATTTATAACTTGGAATAACTTAAACATTGAAAAAGTCATTATAATTTAAAACCATTTGCTGCATTCTATTGTATAACTTTTAAACTGCAAAATGTAATAGTAGTAAAAAAGGAACATAAAAATGTTTATTCGTATGTTAAATTGGCATAAAATAAACTATCCTATTTACATATCTCTAAGTTAGTCTAATGGGTAATGGCAATCTATATTACATAAGTTACTTATGAGAAATTAATAAAACACACTTTAATAACTATATTTGCTTGCATTTAGTCTTTACGAGATTGTTACTTCAGAAGGTTCTTTGTTTTACTTTTTATTTGAAAAAGTTCTCAAATAGAAAATGTTTTTTCTATTGCTATAGTTGGCTACATTCAATCATCTGAATCATTTTTGCGTTAAACGTCATTAATTTCGATTGTATTTTTTATAATATATGATTAGTATAAATTATTATATATCTTTAGTATGTATAAAACTAGAGGTAAACCAGAAGACCCATGGAATAAAGAAGCGGCTAAACAAGAAAAAGATTTAGCCGAAGCCATTCAGGTAAATCAAATTCAAAGAAATGGTGCTGATCAGCATCTGCAAAGATTTCTTTGGAATCCAACAACACGTCAAAAAGAAATAGCTCGACGGCAAAATAATTATGAACAGTTTAGGATGATCTATCAAGATAAACTTAGAAAATCTAGCACGAGTTTATTAAAAGAAAAAAAAGTAGTTGATGTCACCTGTAATAAACAAAACCGCATAAAAAGGAATGTAAATAGAGCACAAACTGCTGCTCCCAGTAATTGTTGCACAAAACCGGCAATATTAAAAGCTCCATTGAGTTCAACGAAAACTGTAAAAGTGCAGGTTCCACCACCGCATCAAGAAGCGGCAATATTTTGCCCTCCAAGATTAGGAACAGCTCAAACTTTACCATTTCTACATAAATTAAAGGAAATTGAAAAACTCGAAGAAACACTGGTTGGAAATAAAACAGTGAGTATAGAAGGAGGCGATCAAACAGATTTCTTAAAAGAATTACTAGAAGCCCATATTGAAGTGGATGTAGGAAATGCTCAATTAGAAGAAATCAATAGAATCTTAAAAGCTGCCAAATTACATAATGGTAAAATCTGGAATGTAGTTAGAACTTTAGGACCAGTTAAAGAAGAAGAAGAACCGTTACAAGAAAATCAAACTAATAAAAAGGAAACGAGTAAAAAAACAAAAGAAAAGGAGGAGACTCTAGGTAAGAAAAATAGGCTATTATTAACATTAAACGATGTAAATCAAAGAATTCAAAAGATGCAAGCAAAGTTCTTTTCCGATAATCGTCCGAGATATAGATCAGTTAAAACAAGGAATTTTATTCGTTCAAACTACCTAAAAGATGATGTGGAACTTCTATATAAAAATAAAAACTACGATGGTCTAGGTAATAATAAAAAACTAGACGATGAGGATTTGAAGTTACAATCTAATTCACAAGAAAAGTGTAATGACAATTTTATTAAAGAGGCGATTTTTGAAAATTTAACGATTGAGGAAATAGGGACCTCACCATTTAATACTATTCACAAGTTTGAACCAGAAGTTAACTTTAGAGTTCCACGTTTGAATTTAGATAGCAACGATGATTTTGTGAAAGAATTTACAGATCAGACTACTTCACCAATAAATTATGACATACAGCCCAGTCCTATAATTCTAACATATAATGATAAAGATGAAATGTATGAGCACGAAAATAGTTTTAAAATATCTGCAAATACTAATCAAAACAGTGATAAAGGCATTAGTGCAAAATCTGAATTTAAGTCGAAACTGCGGGAGTCAATTTTAAAGTCAAACTTTCTTATGAAAGAATTCGATATAAATCCAAAGGACATGCACTTTGACGTACTCCATAAAGTACCTTCAATATTGGAGAATAAAACGTCAAATAGAATGTCGTTGCTTCCTGAGAATATTATTCAAAGAATGAAAAATGAAAGAATTGCAGCAAATCATGCGAAAGGGAGAAATGCCAAATTATGTACACCAACTGCACATTATGTGCTTAAAGATACATTGTATTGTACAGAATAATAATAAATCATTTGATAATATTTATTTCATACTAGGCACTGGTGTATTTATAATAAGTAAATTAGGGTAATTCAAGAATAAAATAGAAATCGATTGCAAACGAGTAACTGATGATAAAGAAGTGTAGTATATACAGGCTGTCTTAGGCTTTTACTCATACGTAGCCTAATATAGGTAACGGTAACTTGCTAAATATTTAATAAAATTGTTTTATTAGAATTCAGTTGTTTCATAAGTAAGTCGTAACTTCATAACTATGGATTCATGCAACGCAAGCTGTACAGCGAATTCCAATGTATTCGTGTTAGTTTTTCTGACAGGTGTAAAGGTTAGTTACTTCTAGGCGTAAAAGTCCTTTTTTGACCGTGGAAGAAAGAAATATAATGCGCCATTTTTAGTAAAAGTCACTTTGTATCCTATGCATGAACTTGCCCGACTTGCTGCTGCTTATCTGGCAAATATCCATAGCTGCTGTATAAAGTGTCATTTTTACTCCTAAACCCAGTATACTATTTTCTACTGCATGAGCAAAAATATCTTAAATAATGAGTAGCTACGGACTTATTCTCAACTAATATATGTTTGTTTTTAATTTATTCAGATATTTAATTACCAAAATAATCTCTCAAAATTTGATATTTGAAAATAAATTATTCCATATTCGTTGATGTTTATCATGGTATCCTCTCAAGAGCACAAAACGTTTGTAATGGAATCTTACTTACAACACATGGGCATGTATGAATGAACTTGGCAACCAGTTCCCCGGCGTTGCATATTTGGAGGCGAATTTCTTTAATGTGGTAAGAAATGTTCAGTTGTTCCAGAAAACAGGAAGCGTGCATTGTACGGGTGGTAGCGGCAGGCTAACTATCTTGAACTACTTCGTTTTCTTCTTCTTGAAAACGGGATTTCCCAGAACCCTGTATAAACAATGCATGAACTACGAGACCGTGTTACCGAAGGAGGTGCCCGTATTACACTGACAATGCACCAGAATGCGTTTGAAAACATGGAGCGAAGAGTTAATTTGCGTTTGCAAGAAAATTGTGTTCATTTTCAACGTTATTTGTTGTAATTTGAATCTATAAAATAAATCAAGACACATAACCAGGTTGTCTCAAATCTGACAGTTTAATCTTAGTTCCATCAATACTGACTCGATAAAACTCAAAGTCTTCAGATTCAAAATACGTCCATAGCCACTCCTTATCTAAAATAATTTTACTCATGCATTACTTTCTTGTAAGTAGACCATACTGCTTTCATACGAGGGTCGTAAGTGGAACAAAAACAAATGTACGCACCTTCAACCGTAAGTATATTTTGGGGTCTTGATTGACTAGCTACACTTGTGGTCTTGATTGACTAGCTACACTTGTGGTCCTTCGTACATAAATAATTACATAGGTATTATACTATTATGTTCCAACAATAAATAAGTATCAATCTTGCTGACGCTTTAGCGTAATCTGCACCAATGCAGTAGATATTCCCAATTGGGATCTAAACTCAAAATAAAATACTTTACTTGCATGGGACGTAAGTGTATGTTTGCAGTCTAGGGAATTGCTTTTGGAATTTTGGTTCAAAATCTCTCAAGAGAATATAAAATTTTGCGTGAAGAAAAACTTAATTAGTAAAGTCTTGATGTGGAGCGTCAGTGACATAGGTCCGATTCTCACGCAAAATCTAACTTTCTATACGAATATAAAAATCTACTTTAATACCATCTAATGTGTATCCGGGGCAAAAACTCAAGAGATTATTTAAGTTCATTATAAATCTTCACAGTAGTATTCTTTAAAGTAGTCATCTACTGTGTCAGTAGAAAGCTGGTTGGCTTTGGTGGTGCTTTAGAGATGAAAAAATGTTTCTAGGATTAAGTTCCTTATAGTGACTGTTATGACTGTTGTCTAACACGTGACTGTATGACGAAAGCAGAGTTTTTCCCAATCCTACTTATGTCAACATTATAAATTATTAAGCTGTTCTACCTTTCCATTTTAACAAATATCCAAAAATCATTCATGCTTGTGTTTCACAAATTGTATTCAAATTGGCATGTTAATTAGTGAAAAACAAAACTCATGATAATTACTTTAACAAGTCTTTTCGTAAGTTGCTACATCTGAAATATTTTT